>NW_010586496.1:237715-352675 GCF_000705375.1 Tinamus guttatus
AGGCAGGAAAAGCCGCTGCTGTCAGTCCTGCCCCTCGCCACCCCCGCCGCAACTTTTGTTGTCTCTTTCCTTCTGCCCGTGACGTGGAGGTTTTATTAGCTTTTAATAGCGATCAATGCAATTACCCATTCCCAAGGTGGGTTTGTAGAGCTGCACATTAAAGCAGAGCTCAGTTTCTCGAAAATAATCAGCAGCACAGATCAATCCTCTCACTTGTGCAAGTTTTCCAGAACTTCGCTGCCTAGCAAAGTTCCCTGCATTTACTACTCTTACAGGTTCATATTACTGCTCTTACCTGTTTAGTGAGCACCAGCTGGTAAGAAGGAATCTTTGCTAAATTGGGGCTATCTATCTGGTGTGATTATACACCTGAACCTGGCAGCAGAAAGCATTCAAAATTTAACAGATATGGAAGAAAAAGAATCTGAGAACGGGGGAAAAGATTTCAGATTGGTCTGTTAGATACTACTGGAATGCAAACAAGTTAATAAATCAAATACTAATCATGTGTATTTATTGCAAATAAATCACAGCATCAGCCTGATGCTTTGGGGTTCACAAGTGCTCTGAAGTCCCTAAATCATGAATTCCGCAGCATGTGGATTTCCAGGATAGCACTTACGCCTCCAAGAAATTGGGAGGGGAGGGTTGGTTGCCTGAAGCCTGAGGAAATATTGCTTGTGGGTTTTCTAAGCTGAGAAAAAACTGCTCCCAGGAAGGAGAGAAAGGACATGTATTTCAGGCTGTGGAAAGAGATAATACCCAAACCCTTCAAGCTGGCTGGCACTCTAGCGTCTGCTTCAGGTGATGCAGTTTATGTTGCTTGGAGAGGTTGTTTTATCACAATTTTCAAAAATTACATTTTTTTTTTCCTACAGTAACAAAGCAGTTCTGTTATGGTCATTGCCAAGGGCTTAGGGAATGACTGCAAGGAGTGAAAAACAGAGGGAAAAATCTAACTGTAGAAGCCTGTTCAGGCAGAGTCTGAGGGCTTAGAGCAGAGAAGAGACTCTGTGACTCAAAGGAAATCAGCCCCTGCACTTAAAGGATTCAAAACCATGTCTAAAGGTTGTCCCAAAGGGATAAAGATAATGAGACAGCATAAAGTATACTTACTTTGCCTTGGTGTGCTTTTATTTTCCTCTAAGATAAGTTATCCATAGATAAGTAACTTCTGGAAAACCTCAGTTTCTCTTACCTGCAGTAATAACACATCCATCAGGGAACATCTGCCCTATTGATAAGAAACATGACTAGGAAGCCAGGAAAATCAACAACTGACTAGGAAGTTTTGGTGGTGGTGGGTTTTGTTTGTTTTTCCCATGAAGAAAGGGTGTGAGAAAACTGCACTAAGGCACAATGACCCCTCCCAGGAAGACTTATTTGGGGTCACCATCCAATCTCATGAGGAAGTGCCAAGGGGCTGCCTTACCTCTTGCCACCTGAACACAGTTAATGTTACAGATGCTTTCAATAAACCAACAAAAACCTGGGACAATGGAGAAGAATCTCATTTTGCCTCCTTCCACCGGAGAAGAGAAACTTTCAATGGAAGGAAAGAAACCTAGGTAGAACCACCAACTTGCCCTAGGTACACCTGGTTCATGCGCATATCTTCATGCTTTCTATTACTTTTGAGCAGGATTATTATTTAAATCTGGTGGCCAGGACTTCTCTGTCCCCGGTGACTCCTAGTACCTGTGCACAGAAGGCCAGCTGTTTTCACAAGGGCTTAGCAGGCCCTTATGTGCTGGCCAAGAGCTGCAGCAGGGCTATGTGTCCGAGTGCTTTATAAGGGAATAATCCTGCTTTGCAGATATAGTCAGAAATTACCTGCTAGTTATGATGAATATCTACATATTCATACTAGATGAGCACCAGTGTGCTGGTGTTATGGGCTTTGCTGTTTATGGAGGGGAAAAAATATCAGGTGGATCTCAACATTTAGTTTATCTTGGATACTTTTGGGGAAATCTGTCATACGAGGGAGACACTGAACCATTTTCCTGTTCTGCACATATAATCTAATTAAATAATAACACAAAAGTGAAAGTGACTTTATTATTATTTTATTATTATTTTTTAGATCAAGGTTACTCTTTAGCAGGATTATGGAAGGGAAGTGTGAGTAGAAAGATGACAGGAGAAAAGATGACTGAGTTGAATTTATTCAAGAGGGTTATCTATAAAGAGCTTGCTCTATAAAGGCATTATTCTCATTATGCTCATTAAGAAACTATTATCTAATTTCAGATGACCAAACAAATCCTGTTATCTTAAATTGCTGTTGAAACAGAGGGCATTTTCCTAGAGTATATTTGCACAATAAATTCAGATCTTTGGGGAAAATATTAATGAAAGTTGTGCCTGAAATTTTGGGTTTTTTTCCATTATATTTTTTAGCAGGTTTTGTAGTACTAAAATTTAAATTAATCTCTTACATCAGTATTAACAGAAGAGCAGTTTTCAAAGCAGGGAGCCGAGAGAAGCATTAAAATGACAGATTCCATTGTGCTGGGGAAAATGATAGGAAAATTTGACTGCATTATCCAAATTTGAAAGGAGCCGAGGTCCTTTCCATTTTAAAAATATGACATGACGACTTGGGAAAGCTTTATTTAACTTAAGAACTTTGTTTGCAGATTCCTTTTGTAGCTGAAGGACTGCAAACAGCATTTGAAGTGAAGAGCTTTTGTAATGTTCCTTTTGTAGCATTACATTTCAGCTGGGCCAAGCCTCTCGGAGGTATTCACAAGAAGTTACCTTGCAATGCAGAGGTCCTTCTTGTGCTGTTTTGGCCTTGGAGCACTGTTAATTTTTCTTGAGAGCAAAAACATGCACCTTGGAAAAAGCTCAGTGTCTCTCTTCAAAGCCTCCCTGGCTAATCCCTTTCCACGAAAACAGTGTCACTGGGAACTTGCCAAGGGAAGTTCCAGCAGATGAGAGGCTCTTCCTTCTCAAAGCCTCTGCTGGCCAAAATATGCGACTCTGGCCTTGATATTTTTTGATGACAGAAAAAATAAATACAAAGCTTTTTTTTTTTTTTTTTTTTAAGTAATCTTTGGTAAATTTCAAAATGAAATGGAATAGCTGGGTCTACTTTTGTGTCTGGCTTGTGGAATTGTTTGGCCTTGTGGAATTTATTTTATATAAAGATTGCAAGGAGGGAATGATTTAAGTAGATAATGAATTCCAATACAAAGCATACATTCTCTTGTAAAGAAAAAACTGCTTTAAAACTTTTCCATAAAATGTCTTTGAAAGAGGCATGTGGTCCTATATTGATTAACCTCTGTACCTGATCCAGACATTCCCATATTTAGACATCATAGAAGTATAGAAAATCTAAGGGTCATTGGCAATCACATAAGCGCTAAGCAACACTTTTTTTCCCTTCCAGTCTGGAAGATTCCATAAATGCTGAGGCAAGTGTTTAGTAGCCTGTCTTGCAACCTCTGACACGTTCTAGGGACAGATATCCTTTCAAAGGAGTACTTTGTGTGTCTGTTCAGAAGGAGATGATAATGATAATCTATGATTTAGAACCAAGGATTAACAAATCCTTGGGTGAATGAATGAGATGGGGAGCCGATTCCCTGGATTTCCATGTGTTATCATTGCTATAACTAGACAAAAAGGATACCATTATAGTGAGCTTGTCTAGGTTGTATATGTGCGTGCTGGCCTGTGTTTTAGAGAAGGTGAGATGCAGGAAGGGAAATAACTGTAGTTCTAGATAATGTGGTTCTCTAATTATAAAAGCATCCAAATTAACCACCTGGCACTGGCTTTCTTCTGCAGCTACGTTCCTACACAGCAAAACTGGACAGAGAAGAGACTCAGCTCCGTCAGATAATCCAAAGAAAACATGTCTGGTACAGATTTGATTAATTTATACAGTTTAAGGCCCAGGAGTGAACCCTGAAAAAACTCAAGCAAAAATTATGGATCAAAATGCTGTTCTGTTTTAAATGTAAAGTTTCCTGCAAATAAAATCATGTATGTATCACATAGAATCCAGGAATACTTTCAAAACATTTATCTGAGAGACGGTAAATTTTCTAATGTATTATATTGTCTTCTGTTGTCATCATAATTCACTGTAACACATATTAGAAGTTGTATAGGAGAAAAGACTTGGAAAAAGCAAAATTTTTCTCATTCAAATGTTAACAGTATTTCACTTCACACTGATGTCATTATTGAAGCCAATGTTTCTTTTTATGAAATGTAATGGAAATATCAATGACTGCAATTAATGAACTTATTTTTGAAAAGTTTATTTTAAAATTATGACCAAACAGCCAAAACAACTGAGTTTACTGGAGACAGAAGAAAATCTGTGTAAGCCAACACTGAAAGATCTAATACAAGGGCCAATGGTCAGAAAAAAAAAGACAATAGAATTACACATGTATTTGATTACAGGTGCCCTCTATTCTGCATTTCTCTTATGGCTGAAGAACAAGGTTTACTTGATGTCACACAGGAGAGCCACTCCTCTCAATATCCAATGGTCTGCAGATAGTACTGTCCTTAAGTAGATCACAGTAATGTAGGTCAGATCTGTCCTCCTAGGTTTCTTGTAAATAGGACAAACATAGAGTTTGGAATCCTTAGGAATGGCTGTATTAATAGCAAATATATGCACCACAGGAAGCTGTACGAAAAGAATCTTTGGTGTAGATTCGATGAGTTTACCATTTCGCCTGTCCCAGCCAGCTCCTTCCAAGTAAAGACCATAAATGTACACTCCTTCCTGTGTGGAGAATATGCAGATACATCACGTAAAAGACAACATCAGCCATCTAAAATGAATAATTGTCTTAAGCCACTAAGATGAATATATATTTTATATTAGAATTATCTGACATTTAATCTTTAAAAACATTTTTAAATTATAACATCCTCCCTTTTCAGAATACAATGCTACTGAAATGGGTGACAATTAAAGTTGTTCAATAAGCCCCTTAACAGAATATGAAATTTCTTCTTAAATTTACTGTATATTCAGTAAATACACATATATTATCCCATACAATAGGACATTTATAGAGGTAGCTTTGACTCATTTTCTAGAAAGTAGGACAGATGCATAAATTCCAAATATTAAGAGATGGTTAAGAGAAAAGATTCCTTAATAGAACATTTTTATAAATACAAAAGAAAAAGTGAAAATCTTCATACTTATTTAGCTTCTAACCGGAACAAAAACAGTGGGTTGAAAACAATATTAACTTTTCCTCTAGCAATACAAAGTGACTCAGTGACTCAAAATATAAATTAAAGGCTGACATTAATACTGAAGCATTTCTGTGCATCATACTTACAGAAGGAGGTACTGTGATTTCCTCTTTGGTTTGCTTTAGCACTTCATTATGTATTGTAACTGTATCTAAAGCCCAGCCTTTATGTGCTCGAGTTGCTTCTTGTCTCATTGCTGTCAGGAATCCTTGAAAAAGTAAGTCACAGATTAGGTACAATTTATACAAAGACGACGACCTAGCTCAATTATCTCCATGGGTCTGTACTAAACATTATAGATGTATTGACAATTCTGTGGAAACTGAGCATGTTGACAGACAAATTGGTTTGGGGGCCAAAAATAGGTGAAGGGGGAAGCCTAGCATACTGTGCATTATGCTAACAAAAGTATTTTTCAATGGAACATAAAATACTTTTGTTAATTGAACAGTATAGTAGCTAAAATTTTTTTGTTCAGGATTCTGTCTTACCTTTTACCATGAGGCAACAACCAAAAGGATGCATGGTAGATTTGTGCTTGAAAAAGAAATTTGAAGACAGACAAAATACAAATTATGTGAGTTGATATTTACATAGAGAAAGCTTAGGAAAAGACTTTTTTTAAAAAAGAAAGCAATAGAAAAAATAAAAGTACACTGATAGGTAACACAAGATGTGTCTGAGTGTGATAGAAAACAACTGTGTGTAGGAAATCTAAATAATGAAGTGCCTTTGAAGGCTAAAAAAAAATATTTTGTTAATGGAGAAGGGCAAGTTCTAGAGAGAAATGGAGGTAGAGGATGATCAAGATCAAACCAGCGAACTAGGGGATTTCTGGAGTGTTGTTTTGAATACACATTACAGAGATAGGCTTGTAGCAACAAAGGTTTGAAAGGGAAAGGGATGAATAGTGTAAGCACAAGATGAAAAATAGCTGGGCGGTAAAGGATGTGTGATAAGGGACCAAGCCATTAAAAGAAGAAGACAGAAAATAAACATTGCTAGAGAAACAATCAGGTATTTGCAATCAGTGTCTCTGAGGATGACAATGTAGCCACCAAGAAAACAACAGGTGCTGTTTTATGCTGCCAGATGAAAATTGCTACTTGGAACTGTCAAAAATAAATTGAGGTAAAAGGAGAAAAGTTAACAATAGTGAAGTGCATACTTGAGAGTTATCACCATAACGACCTAAAGATGAAGTGGCATCAGTTACTCCTTGATAGGACATAAAGGACTAAAAGAATAGGGCTTTGCTGTCTGTCCACAAACAGATTCATGCTGAAGAAAACAGCAAAAAAGATACTGATAAGGGGGGTAATCATGAAAGTATGTGGTCATGCATTGAAGGACAACATATCAAGATATAAAAACTGGTATATATGTGCTGACAGCCAACTAGAGGTTAAGATACTTGTCATGCTTTATATATATATAGGTGTGTATATATATATATAGCATATATCTATAACCAAAGTCAATGTAAGTTATGTGATATTCAAATGTGATATTTGAAGTAAAATAGGACTAAACAAAACAAAATGCATTAACTTCCTCAAATGCTACATATTCTGATACAGGAGAGGAAAAAAAAACCCAAAACAAACAAACAAACAAACAACCCTGATCTAGGCTTCTAAATATAGTTAAAATTTAATTACATCTCTACAATATTAAATTTGCTCTTTCATAAGTGTGTTCATTTCAAATAGCTTCTCCACTGCATGGAATTTTTGGATCATGACAAATGTGTTCATTCTCCCTTAATAATGACAATTCATAGAAGACAAAAACGGATACTTACCAAAAAAAGGACAATGGATTCTAAACACAATTGTTTCTGATACTCTATAGTACTATAAAGAGATTTTCCCATTAAACTCAAAATATATATCCTATATCTCAATGTTATAATGTTTTCGTCAGACACAGAGATTTATTCACCAGTGCGACCAGTCTAGATTTGCCTGCACTGGGAGCACAACGTAGTCCAATTTCTCATTTGCCTCACTCCAGTCAATTTTTAAACTTGACTCTATGGTTTTCTTTACTCACAATTTTCTGGTGAGTAGTACTCTTAATACAACAACTTAACGAGCACCAGTCTATAGTAGACTCTCTATGCTTAACAGACTATTTCTCCAACTACTGGAGCAGTTTTACTGAACACAGATGTTGAAGCAATCATCAAGTTCAAGCCCTTCTGTATCTCAGCTTTGTTTGCTTTAGATTAAATAGTTTGATCAAAAGATGCTAGTCTGTTATCTTCTTTTCCCCCTGTTAGCGCTGCTCTTGAATCATCAGAGATGAATATGCTGGCAAAGACTGATACTGCACTTAGCAGCTGTGCCATTTATGATGCCAATGGAGTGATATTTTGACTGGCTTCTCAGTACCAGCTTTTAACAGTAATTTGGAATTCTCTCATGTTTATCTGATGTACTCCAGGCACTGCAGCTTTCTGAGATAATGCTAAAAATGAGTTAGATATTGGTAGTTTTTACAGTTCTGGTCATAGAGAGGTTATTAAGAATAGCGACGTCACAAACTGAAGATAACTTACAAATATTCAGGATTTTGTAGGTTAATTATAATGAAAAAAATCATATCAGTTACATGAGAGAATTTTCCCATGAATATTTTGTATGGGTAGTTGCTTAAGGTAAATGTGATTCCTTTAGGAATAGGCATCTAATAAGTTATTCATGGAGATGGTTATCATTTATTTTCCTTCCTATAAAATGATAAATACATCAAGCTATAACGGAGACCGATAGATTACATTTGCTAGTACTTCTCAGTATATTCTTGATGAATTTGAACAAACTACTTGCAACTTAATGAAACTAGATATCTAATTCTACTAGAACTGAAAAAAAACAGTTTGAAATCATAGGAAAAGCAGAAAAGATATATTTTCCTTAGATGCTGTATCGTTAACATTTGCAATATGTCAACAAGCTAGAACATTTTCTGTGTCAAACCAAAAGAAAGGCATCCCGTTTCTCACATTGGACGTAAGAGGACGCTTAAGGAAATAATATAACAAGCAAAATGGTACATAAATCCTTGCTAGAAACTGAGAGCTTAGGGACTCCTCAACCTGGAGATTAAGTTTGGACAATCATGTTTATAGCTACCATTGGACCTGTTTCCCATGGCGTTATCTTTTTGGAACCCATTTATCATTTTGGCTTCTATAACATATTTTGACAGAGATGAAAACATTTTTTAATATATTATTAAATATATAGTAAACACTCTTATATTATGAATTAATACAATACATTACTACTTAAATCTTCTCAGTACCCTACCTTGCGGATTAAAGAATCCAGTCATCCAAAACACATTTGGTCTTCCTTCAAATATCCAAGTAGAAAACTGACTATTTCTTTCCAAAAGTTCAGTAAACCAAAAGCCAAGTGTTGAAGAATCCCAAGATACTCTCTTCCATATTTGAGGAATTCGAGCATCATACATATTATCAAGAGCATCTCTCAAATTCTGTAATGAAATGACCATATATGAACTGAAGCAACCACGAAAATCATTTCGAAAAGAATATTTCATATATAGTAAACATGCTTGTACTTGCCTCACTCATAATAATAGTTCCTTCTATGGCCAGCTTAAGATCATTCAGGCTGTTTCGGAGTACTGTGATGACCTTTTGCATTCGGTCAATTTCTTGCCGAAGAAAAATATTCATAGAGTTAAGGTGTCCCATTTTAATTAAACGAGCTTTTACCTAAAATACAGGAACCCAGAAGAAGCAATTTAGTCAAATCTGAAATACTGAAGTCATATATAACAGCTTAGTTGTTTTGTATTAAGAGAAGTAAAGAGTACTTTTGCACTTAGAATTATCCAGCTAATATTTAGCTGGATTAAACTATTGCAGTTTTAATTTTAATTTGGTCTGCATGCTCTGCTGACACTAAGCTATTAATTGTGGGTGTGCTCAAATGGGACCTCACCCCTATGGGACTTCACTTCGACAGATTGTTACCAAATAAAGTCAAGACTTTTATTTTTTAAGCCCTGTAACTTTAACTTTGCATGCACCTTTGGAAGTTCAGTCAGTCTCCATGACACATCTCCGTGACAACTGTTAGGGTTTTGTTTGTTTGTTTTTGTTTTTAATAAAAAGAACTCATTTCTGTTTCTATTAACTGGGGGAAGGAGGAAGGCAAAAGAGCAGAGTGGACACATCTTATATGAAAACTCCATAGAGAGAGAACAGTAAGAAAAGAGCTAAGATTAACTTGCCTCATGAGGTACATAATCAGGTGGAAGTTTGTCTAGCATGTCTTCAGCCAAACGATAAACGATGGCTTCACGAGTTTCTCCAACTCCTCCACCACTTTCCTTAGGCTGAATATTGGTAATAGTATCTAGAACGTCAGCTGCTGTGTTACTTTGGTATCTGAAAGGATAAGAAGTATCCATAGGATTTTTTAACAGATAAATTATATGCTTTGTAGAACACAAATGGAATACCATAAAAATCATACTGTGTCCCACAATAAATTTGAAAATTAGAATAAGAATTACTTTCTTTTGCTTCTGGTACCAAACTGAACACACTGATTTTGAACAACGTCTAGCTTTTGTGATAACAGAGAGAGGAACATTAAGTGCCCTCTACCCAGTCGGTTACACACTTGGTGCTTTTCTTGTTCAGAGCTAAGAGGAGACAGTTCCACATGCTGTTTCGCAACCTTTGAGTAGACAAAGCAGCAGAAAAACCTACTGAATGATTTTTAAGGATTTTGAGGAAAGAGGGAAAATGACATATGCTTGATGGAGACTTCTAACCAACTATTTGCTGGGAAGAAGCAATGAAGGTGCTGTAACCAGAAAGAGTATTTCTCTACAAGTTACCCCTATATTCATTCTGCCTTCAGGCAGTTCAGCATTAATGGTAAAAGCTGCCAGATTTACAACATTAAAATCCCCTTCCTGTATTATAGCATGGGCACCGCTAAATCATGCTTTGCGTCAGTAAAAAGAAATGAATAAATTAATGTGGTATGTGATATTAAAAGATAGTAGACAATGTCAGTCCCTCAACAGAAGCAGAATTATGGGAGTACTTTTGCGACAAGGATCTCTAGTGGCATAGATTTGTGAGAAGTACTAAAAACGAAAACATACATTGTACAGTCTGCTAGTACTGGCATGGCCTACTTTCAAATTTTGGAATTGGCTACATGCAGAACATGTGGCCTTAGTCCGACTCAGAATATATATTTATACTGACTCAAGGTACAATTTTACATGTCAGGTTTACTTATTGACCTTCATATGACACCTATCTCCACCTATTACTTTGTCATACATAATTATATGTAAGAAATAAAACCAAAGACTGTGCCACAGGATAGATGTGAACTCCCAGAGTAGTTAAGCTTTAGAGACAAAATCATAAGACTACAGAAACTAGATACTGCAACATTTCAACATAAACCATTTTTGAAAGCAACTATAAAGACTATAAATCAGAAAATGTAAGAAATCATTTTCTGGCAGTTTGCTTCTCAAAGGATATCATTCCAGCTTCTTAGCAGAAGAATGGCGGAAAACACTCAACATTAAACTCAAAATTCTCCATCTTTTTTTCCCATTTTTGGCCCCATTTTAAGAAAGATACATTTATGCAAGACAACACAGTAGCAGAAATTATTTTTCTCTTGGACTCATGGCTTCATTCTTAAATTAGAATGTCCTTGTGGTGGTTGCGACCCTTTGGGTCTGGCCGATCTAGCAATTATTAGTAATACAGATGAGAACCTTCCCCTCTGTACCTAAGTATTGTTCTTCCAAAGTGCAATTCTAAGTGGGAGGAGTAGGTCCTCTGATTAAATCTTTTTTTTTCCCTGAGCTTTGGAAAAAATTTGCTTCACATTGGAAATGAAATGTTGAAGTACAGATGCAAACAATAATAAGAAGAAAGATTGTATAATTTTGCAGAGGATGTCTTTACAAAAGAGATCACATATACATAACGGGATTTCTCTGGTTACATTTAGACATCTAAATGTAGATGTCTGTATAACAGTTGATTGTCTGGATTATCTTTATAGGCAATGCAAAGAGGCATGATTCAGTTCATTGATTTAAGGCATCTGCTTTACAATGAGAGAAACTGCACTTTTGAAGGATCTGTTTCTCTCTAGTGAAACAAAGAAAGTTTTGGGTAGCTGCAATAAGAAACTAAAGTAACATTAAATGAAACCCACTCCCAATGCCAACTTTGCTTATAAATGAATATAAGATGAAGCACTTAACAGCAGTTTAGGTATGTTCTTCCCCCAAACATTGCACAACAAATTGTGTCATAAGAAGAAGAAAAAAAAAAAGGAAAGAATTTTCTATAATTAATCTGCTCCAAAATGTATTTAAGGATTTTTTCTTCTACTGTCATAATTTCATAGCTCCTCTGTCATCAGAAGCTTTCTATATTAGAATTTAAATTCAAAGCAAATACTGTTAAAAAGAAACATACCCCAGCTTTGCATAGGAAATAGCAGTATCCCATTGCAGCATAGTATTCAAAATGGTTAAACCTGAACACCAAGCAAGGAACCACCAGAGATTCCCCCAGGTTCAGTCAGCTAATAACAGCTTCGAATACCTGCTAATTTCACATAAATGCAGCTAGATTTAAGATCTTTATATGGAACCAGTTGGAGTTTTGACAGAAAATTGTCACAATATTCCTTGGCCACTCTGGTGCTTATTAACTGTTGCAGAGCCTGTGGTTCATCTGGTAAATTAAAATCATTTGCAGTAACTTCAGATGTTAACCCCAAGTAGATGAAAGTATTCAGTGAAGTCTTATGGTTGGAACCAATGGATTGAGATTTTGGCTGAAAATGGAACAGTCCTACTAATCTTGATTAGTAAGTGCATGGCAAAGGGAAATAAGGTCTTTCTTGGCCTCGGCAGTAGTAACATGGAGAGGTCCTGCCTGGCTTGGGGTTCCATTTCTACATGGTAGCAGAATCTGAATACAACTTTTTGTATTGCATAGGATGATAATGCATTTATCCTGGAGGTCAAAGATGAAATTTAGCCAGACAGTACATGTCCATAGCTGCCTATAACAATCTGTGATGGCTCATGGGGCTGCTTAACAGTTTTTTTCTCATACATAAAGAAAAACAGCTACAAAGCAGAATCTTCAAGACAAATACTAAAGTATCAGGAATATGCTGAGGTACAAAAACAGGAAAAAAATAGTACTAGAGAGAGATGAAAAAGCTGTCTGTACTCACTAAGACTTCTCCAACACTGTCAGTCTCAAGTCTCCTATAAGTCAATGTTCCTAAAAACTTAATTGCAGCTACAGAGTGGTTTCTCTTTAGGATGTTGTTTAGTTCTGAAGTAAATCAGAGCTTGTTCTTTAACTAGATCTGGAAGGGAGGTCTTGCAAATGTCAGAGAACAATTTAAAATAAAAGAAAAAAAAAGACAGCAAATCTACTCTTGTATTCTCATCTTCTAAAGAATGTATTTAAAATGGCAAGTGGTAGGTAGAGCTGACAATAAATTGTGTTCCATTCTTACACGATCTTTATGATGCTGAGATTTTGAAATGGCATCAGTTTCTTGAGTCCAAAAAAATACTGCTTTGTCCAAAAATGCTAGAAGATACTAGTTTTCCAAAATAATCAGTTATTTGAGGATGGATTGCAGATGTCATTGCAAAGCCACTCTTAATCATCTTAGAAAGGACATGAAGAACAGGAGAGGTGCCTGGGGCATAGAAGAATGGCAATATCACTACTGTCTTCAGAAGGAGCATGGAGAAGGACCCAGGAGACTACAGGGCAGTCAGTCTTACCTTGATCCCTGGAAAGATGATAAAACAGCTAACCTTGGATACCATTTCCAAGCATATGAAGGATAACAAGGTCATCAGGAGTAGTCAGCATGAATTCATACTTAACCAACCTGAGAAGCTGATGAACTAGCTAGAAGACCAGCCATCCAAATGGATTTAAAATTGGATAAATTGCAAAGCTCAGAGGGTGATCAGTGGTGCAAAACCAAGTTGGAGGCCTGTAGCTAGCAAGGCTGACCTGCTGAAAAGCAGCTCAGTAGAGAAGGACCTGGGAGTCCTGGTGGACAAGTTGAACATTAACCATAAATGTGCTCTTGTGGCAAAGGCGGCCAAGCATATCCTGGGTTGCATTAGGAAGAGCATTGCCAGCAGGTCAAAGGCCAAGGCTATCCTTTTATTTAGTACTGGTTAAGCCCGGTTCTAGGCGCCCCAGTATGAGAGAGAGATGGGGCTACTGGAGCAAGCCCAGCAAAGGGCTACTAAGATGATTAAAAGACTATAGCATCTTTCATATGAGGGAAGTCTGAGAGAGCTGGAACTATTCAGTCTAGAGAAGAGAAGGATAAATGCGGGGGGATCTTGGCGTATGAGTATCTGAAGGGAGATGTAAAGAGGATGGCTCAGAGTCAGTGAGGACCAGTGATGGGATGAGACTCTGAGCACAAACTGAAACACAGGAAGTTACATATGAACATAAGGAAAAACTTTTTTAGTTTTAAGGTGATTGAGCACTGGAACAGGAGAGGTTGTAGAGTCTCCTTGGAGATACTCAAAAACTGTTTGGATAGTTCCAGGAGAGCATGCTCTACGTGATCCTGCTTGAGCAGGGTGATCTGACAAGATGATCTCCAGAAGTCTCTTCCAACCTCACCATTCTGCAACTGTGAATAACATTTGTCTTAACTGTTTTTGTGTTAACTGTGATAAGAAATGATAAGTATGGACACACTAAAAATTCACACAATTATTCATGGCAGAATTAAGAACTTCAGTGAAAAAAATGACAATGGTTCTTATCTTTCAGAGTATATAGCATTAAAAAGAAATAAAATCCATCTGCTACATACATTACTTGGAATGAAAAAGTGAATTAAGCCAAAGATAAAATTTTAAATGGAGTTGGTACTCAGTGAAGCTGAAAAGCCTTTCGTGAATAATTGGAATGGTAGAACTGATAGCAACAAAATATTGCTGTTACATCCAAAGGCATGCTGTAAACCAACTGACGATCTACAGAATCATTTAAGAAATTAGTGCATAGACCAAAAAATACACTATTGGGAAAAGCAGAAAGAAAACATTACAAACTTTCTCTAGCTAGACTGTGTAGAACTTTGAATAATATGTTAAAATGAAAATTTTATGAAAGTTAAAAAAGGATTCCAAAACCATGAGAAGTAAGAATTTTGACTGCTTTAAAAGAACACTTAAAATGTAACTGAAGATACTCCAGTCACAATCCTGTACATGTACTTTAAGTGTTTCCTTTTCAATAGTAGAATTCATAGGAAATCTAGATTTTCTAGGTAAAAATATACTTTTGCCCAAATATCTCATAGAGGTTTCAATGTTTCTAAATAGTAAAAGTAAGGGTCTCTGGCATCAATATATTGAGAACTACTTACGTAATATCGGCATTAGGATGAAGACCAAATACTTCTGGGCTGTCCATGGCAGGGAGTGACTGAATGTATTCAAAGTATTGTTCCAGTGTCTTGCACACTGGAATTTTATATCCAGTGTAAAAACAGAAACTGCTGTCAAACATCCTTTCATTAAACCACACCTATGCAAAACCCAGAGAGAAAAACACAAAATCACTTTGCTTCTCAGAGTTTTTAATCTTGTTTTCACTCTTGGAGAAACAGTTCTCATTTTAGCTACTACCACTACTTTAACTTGAATACATGAGTAAAACATTAAAAGTTATGTCTTCTAAGTCTGCATTCCAGTTATGCCTTTTTAACAGTTTCTACTTGTCATTGAGGAGAAATCAAGGCAAATGACATAATTGCAGAGAATGATATTTTGAAAAAATTAATTTTACTCTGAATGTCTCATAAGTCAGTGAAGAAGTGCATATTCAGCAGAAAGGACATCATCTCATTTCTGTGTTACAGTTGTCAATAAAACTGACAAATATCTATATTTTCAAGGTCTCTCACCCTTGCAAAGCAATTAAGAAGACGCTTATCGAAGTCATCTGTGACTCTGCCTCCATATTGCACTTCTCCAATCATGTAACGTACTGTGCTCCATGATATACCCTGGATGCAAGGAAAATGAAAGATTGAAGTTATAACACATTGCAAGAAGGCATCCAGCCTGTAATTTGAATATTATCTGCACCTCAGGAGACTCTGAAATATTCTGATCAAAAATTCATTGTTGGAATTAAAAAAAATGATATTAGATTACAGATGAAACTTCTGAGCCAAGCTTTACCATTTAAATGAGAGTTGGGCTTGATTCTGCTATTAAAAATACTCTTTAGTATTTCTTGCATGACCTGGTATCACTCTCAGCTCTCCCTCTTTTCTTTTCCTCGTTTCTTTTTTTTCTCTAGTTTCTCATCTTTCTTTACTGGCAATGCATTACTTTGCAGGGAATGGCCATTCTATTAGATTATTCCCTGCTAGTAGTAGAAGTCTATTTGGCAGTCTGAGGGCAGATTGATTGACTTTTTTAAAACCGAATACTTTAGCTCCCTTTCCAAAACAGATTTTGTATGAAGTTATCAATGTTTTAGATATTGTGCTGAAAAAACGAGAACAAATTATGAAATTCTTAATGTTTTTAGCATGAATGATAGCGCACATGAAATATTTCAGCTTGACTGTCTTACAGAGAATATGAAACTTTGATCATTGTAGGCTGCACTGTAAAAATTGTGATGAACAGACTATTACAATATAAAGACACGAAGGATAAACAATTACAGGTTCCATATAAAGCAATCACATATATTGTATACAAGTTTTAGTATTCACCTTCTTAATGTCACACTCATCTAGGTGATTCTGTATAAACTGAACGCTGGCTGTAAAGTCCGCTGAGTTAAATTCATAGGGAATATTCCAACCCAAAGGGCCAAATTTGCGTCTCTCCTTAGGAATTGAAAACAAATATGTTTATGAAACACCATATTTTTTTTCATTGTTAAAACTCAGCTGGAATAAAAAATTGAACTGAAGAAAACAGCTATGTGTCTCATATACATGAGTAATAATCAAAATGTTTCTAAAGTACACAAGATGGAAAAATATATAAAGCAAAAGCATAATTTATAACAGTACCATTTATTGCTACTTTTACTAATCAGCATATCAGACTTAGGTCTACAGAAAAAAAACTCAGACTCTACAGAGAAAAAAAACTTCACATTTAAGTACCTAGTTAACATTTAGTAACATTCAGATTCCTAGCTACAGTATTGAAAAATAATTAGAATTTTATAAAAACGCTTCTATTTTTCCAAAATCTAGTATTGTATATAAGTAGATGACCCAGCCTTTACCAATAATACGCTGCAGAAAGGTATAATGATTTGCTGCCAAATTCTTTGAAAAATTGTGTAAGCTATATTTATCATGGCAACCTTGTCACCATAGAATATTAGGAATTGTTCGGTTTAAAGGCAGAGCAGTGTATAGATTGTTTGGTAATTGACATTCCATAAATAAATTTTCTGAATAATAAAATATTTTTGAAGTTATTTTTTTAAAAAGTTTGAATAAGTTAATGGCATCTAGTTCTCCCAGAATCGTATATTCACATAAGGCAGTACAAAACACAACTTTCTCTCTATTAACAAAAAGTAGAAGGAGCAAAAGATGTATCTTAATAGGGACCTCTGAAAAAACGGCCTTTCACCACCTTTGCTACACTGAAAATATCAGCATCTCAGAAGATCCTAAGGCTTAAATGTTTTTCTAAACTATTTTGAGACCCTTGCTTAAAAGAAGACATATTCAGAGAGGTCTTGCCATTTTACTTTACTCTAAAGTCTTCTGTATCTTTGAAGTACTAAGTGTGCACACAGTCTTGCTCATGTTGAAGTTACTGTCAAAAATTCATATTGACACAGATAAAAATAAAATAAAATAAAAGGCATGAGTGATAGTGATTTTACTTAATTTTAGTGATTTAGAAACTGGATGGCAACTCTAAGCTGGGGCGTCTGGATTTCCTTTAAAATCAATGGACTGAAAGAGAGAGATATCTCCAGAGAACGATTCACTCTTGTTATAGAGAGGCACCTAAGACAGATCAGTTGATTTTCTATGGGGATGCCTATCAACTACCAAGATAGCTGACTGGCTTATATTGGACTAACTTTTAGACCACTAAAATCAGATGAGAAGAATCCTTAGTATAAATGTTCATAGAATTAAATTTGTGTAAAATTTAAAAGGCAATTAACAGAATAAACTAGCTTGAAATAGGGGTTATAGAAATTAGAAGCTCTAGCCCTGCAACGTAGTATTCCAAAAAAAAAAAAAAAAAAGAAAAAGGTTATTTTCTGTCAGGAACTCCTGTTAAAGTGGCTTTATGCATTATAATTTATTATAATATTAATTTTAAATCTTGTAAGAAATACCTGAACAGTAGAATGCAGGAACGCTACAGTGTAAAGCAAAGGCTTCCACATAGGCATATTGCTAACATCTAGCAGATCCTGATTAATTCCTGAAAATGTTCTTTTCAAACCAGCACGCACACCTTGGGGAGGTTCATTTGTGAACTTTATAGCAATCTGTCATGTAAAAAAAGATAAAGGAATTGGATTTATTTGCTGAAGCAAAAACAGCAATATACCATACCAATATTCCAATTATTAGTTATAAATACAAGACACAATGTAAGTAGTTGAAAGGTAGATACAAAGTTTAAATACAATTAACTAGTAACTTCACAAAAGAAGCACATATTAGACCAGTCCAGAAATCCCTGCAATCTACATTAAAATACTGAACATGGAACTTGATCACCCTACTGATATAGCAGTGTTCTGCCCTCTGAAATATCCAAGAACCTAGGGATTTCCATAAATGACAAATTATACACAGTAAATTGCAAGAACTCTCCAAACCAATCTGTTATATTTCTGTTCCCAAGACTTCAAAGGAAATACATAGAATTCTTGCCTCTCAGATGTTCACAGTTGCTATTCTGCACTCTGTGGCTATGACTCCATCAGAAAGTTGAGAACATTTTTGACACATCGGTAAATCCCAGCTATATTTGAAAAGATAATTGATTTATTCCCACTCACCCGCCCTTAAACCATAGGCACGTACTCTCATATTTCCCTTCATATGCTAGATATTAGGAATATATCTGTTTTTATTAGAAGAGAATGGGAAACACTACGAAGCCTCACACTATTTCTGCAGGAATACAGAAGTTTTGACACACTATTATTCAACAAGTATTGTTCTAGCTACTAACTTGCTTTATTCTAGATATTAACTTGACTGGCTGTGAGAGTGCCAGGAACCATTCAGACTTAAATACACTTCATGAGAGTTCAGCTAGCTTTCCTTGTACTGATAAGAAGTGGTTTCTGGAGATATACCAAACAATCACTTATATCTTACCCAAAAAAGGTTATTTTATGACAGTTGATATTCTTTGAGATAGCTCGTCCATCTGCTGTACATCAGATTATAGGAAAACCTTGGAGAGTCTAAGATGAGTTGTAGGTATTAACCTACATTAACAATAGGGCACTTGGCTGGGCAAAAAATACAGACAGAGATGGATAGTTTTGAATTAAGTGTTTGCATGAACAAAACTAGTGAATACATGGATGCATAATGCATCTTAGAGGATTTCCAGCTACTGCAAAGTAATTTTCATGTCTGCAGTGCCATTTGCATTCTAAGGCACGCACATTTTTTTTCTAAGAGCCCTTCCCTCCCCTCAACTACTTCATTTCAGCGTCCAGAGTTAATTTGAATGACTTTAATGATATTACGTATCTGAACTAGAGAGCTGAACAAACCTGTAGCAGTGTAATTGGGAATTTAGGATGTGGTTCAGTAGTTATCCAAACTCGAAATGTCTCATTCGGTATCTCAGCGGTAAGAAGTGTTTCCAGTAGCTCATCCATGAAATCCAGTCCAAGATGACAATTCTGAAGTAACACCCAGCCTCCCTGCATAAAAATGTCAACCATTGCTTTTCAGAAATGAATACAAGTTATTCACAGTTTCAAGATCAACAGTTTTTGAGCTTTTCCTCTATTCTGTTCCTGAGCATTTAATATAATTTGATTTGGTATTTGGTTTTGTCACAGTTAACGCAAATTGCAAAAGTAAATGTTAAAGTTATTTACACACCCTACAGATAACAATGAAAATAAGACAATCACAGCCAGTGTTGTAAGTAAAGTATCAGTGCTACCTAGTGGCAAAAAAAAGTTATTCCTGGCTGCTTCTTTCCAGCCAAACAACAGTGATTAGCAATCCTTTCATCAGCTGCAAAAGAAAGTAAGAATGGAGAAGTAATAGCTGGAACCTAAGAAATTGTTTTTTGTTTTGTTTTGTTTTTACTTATATATAAATAAGAGTCTTAAGGCAGCATAGAGAGGTTGCAACAAGACTCTAAAACTTTTCAAGTGTAATTAGTAGTTTATTTGAAATAAATGTATTTGTATGAAATTCAGCCTCCTGTATATTAATTTCAATCTTATTCATCTCTCAAGTTTCATGAAACTCTATTTTGATTAATCTCTCTCTGTACTTCTGCTTAAGAATTTAAATGCAATCAGTTGTTGCAGCATCACTTTACAAGCCTGGTGATTCAGAATCCTGATACTAAAATTGGACATTATTTAATCATTTCTAAACAGTGATGTGTGGATTTGATTACAGTCTGTAATTTCATATTGGCAATTTTGATTTAACTCATTTATAAAGAAACAAATAACTTTTTATTTAAAAATCTAATTGAAATATACTTTTGGTGAACTGATGCAAATTAAGAATCAAGAAAAAAATGTTTTATTCTGTGGGAATACATGGAGATCTATTTCTTTAATTAATGTTGTATTTCCAATATGAATTAGGGTCAACTTTTGAAAATCATCTACACGTATCACAGTAGAGGAGTTCTATATGGTTTTTGCAGAGAAATACCTCTATTTTAAAGAATGTTACCTGCTATAAATACTTTTTTTTTCTCTAATCCTAAATTCCTCATTTCCTAATCCTAAAATCATGCATGTATGTATTACAGTACTGGTCCTTTCTCAAATCAGCTGTCACAACATTTGGTAGGACTTGAGAGGTTACTGGGACACGATGTAGAAAACTTCCATGGAAAAGGCTGAATTAGCTAAAGAAGCTTGGATTATGCTATAATGTCTAGAAAAGGTATACAGATGAGGTCATATACAAGTATTACTTATATCTAATAACAGGAAACAAAAATGAAGCAGACTGTATTACGGTCACATGAACAAAGATTATCTGGCAAGGGATTTTTTTACCTCAAATGAAGATATTTCACAGATAGGATGTGATACTACTGGAAATCTCTGAATTGATAGTGCCTGACCTTTTGTTTTTTTCTGTGTGACAGATAGGAAATCCAGAAAAGCCTCTGAAACACTTCAGTCTATCAGTTTAAGAAGAAAGAATTCTGAGAAAGTCTGAAGAATGAAGCATTTCTTCTTCTCATTGTGACTGAACATAACAGAGTACAGTGACAGAAGGCGTGTTTAGATGGAAGTCAGAAATAACCTTGATCATGAATCTGCAACTGTCTCCAAATAACAACATTCCTATAGTCTGTCGTGCTTCTGAAACTCGAATGGTTGATAACATTTCCATAAGTAAAATGGGAAGTCTTATGTCGTGAGGAGACAAGTTTAAAAAAAAATGGATCTGCATCTTTAAATTTTTACCTGACTTCTAAGAAATACTCCCACTGGAGGTATAAAACCACATAGTGCATAAGGTATAAATAATATGGCTACTAAGCATACCTTTCAGTGAGCACAAATCAGTTCAAAATTCTTTAGATACAGAAAAATATTACAAGTGGTAAGGACTAACAGTAGGTTAAGGCCATATGAAAAATAATTTTCATTTTTCAGTGTAGTTCTTTTATTTTCTGTTAATAAAGACATTCTAGTCCTTCAGCCTGCTGAAGTAACACTCAATTAAGTTAACTGTGTGTATGACTTCTTCTGGAACATAGCCCATGGAAGAGTTGTGACTCTTTCAAGTATCTTACTTGATTGGACAGTACACTTAAAACCCTAACTTCTATGCTCTAGTTGAGGTTTCAATATTTATTCGAAATGCTTAGATAAACTTGAGACTCAAAGAAGCCCTGTCGCCAGCACAGATGTAAGAAATCTGTGAGGTAGTATTAAGAGACAAAAGGAAGTTCTTTCTCTGGCACATCCTTACATGTCCAGAGCTTTTAAGCTCACCATATTATTTACCATATTATTTAATAGAAACTATATTAAGAGAAAATATATCCAGTACAGAAATGGGACCTGCAGTTTCTAAAGGACAGAATAAGGACATTATGTCCTTCCATCCTGCTCATACAGTAGCACAGAGATAAAAAGAGAACGTGCTACCTCTGAAATAGTGCTCAACAGTACTGCTGACAGAATTACTGACTCAAACACTGCTGGCACAAGCATTTCCTGTAGAGGAATGTTTTTAGTTTCAGGCACTCGAGGACATTTTTTCACCCATAGACAAGCATGGTGGTAGGTCAAAATGCAAAATATTGAAGATTGGATGCAAAAATAGAAGCAAAAGAAAAAAAATGATGTATGGAAAAAAAAATACATATTTACATGTTCTTCCTACCTGATGCATTGCCATCTGAGTGAATTTGCGTGCATGAACTTCTTGTCCTTGACCCATAGAGATGGTCCTACATTCTACAACATATAGGAAAGTCTATTTTAAACCTTACAGTCTTGAAAATAGAGCAAATAAAATTCCAATTCAGCCACCCAAAAGAGATAAAATGCATCAAAATTAAGTGCAGTTTTCATACATCCTACCTGATGCATTGCCATCTGAGTGAATTTGCGTGCATGAACTTCTTGTCCTTGACCCATAGAGATGGTCCTACATTCTACAACATATAGGAAAGTCTATTTTAAACCTTACAGTCTTGAAAATAGAGCAAATAAAATTCCAATTCAGCCACCCAAAAGAGATAAAATGCATCAAAATTAAGTGCAGTTTTCATACAATTATATATTATTGAATGCGAATAACTTCAGAATCATTTTATGCTTCTATGTACAAAGTTTATAAAGATTGAAACTTTGTAAATTAAAATATGTCTTTAGTGTTTACAGTGTTTTCAGAAGTGAATGACTAATTAACTCATTACTTTTATTATTGTCTATAGGAATTTGTGCCAAATTATAATAATTTGTGCCAAATTATAATGAGGTCACTTTAAAATTTAAACTCATTTGTTTTCTTTAAGTGTTTAGGAATATAGCAAGCCACTTAAATTAGTACAATCTGTAATCATTAATTTACAATTGTGAACATATTAATATGAATAATATTATAAATATACGGATCTACTTTCTTTAGACATCCAACTCCAGTTTGTATGCACAATTTCAAAATTTTCCTAAAATGTAGAGGTAAAATGAAAGATATATAAAATGTAAATTTTGTAAATAATTTTTGTTGGAAAGTAATCTTGTACATAAATTACAGGTTTTTTTAAAAAAAAAACTCCAGTTAAGATGTTTTTAAACAAGAAAATAGTATTCTCAACATGTCTTTTTTTTTTTTTTTTAAGTAACGTCTCCATTTCAGAATTTGGATATTTTTAATAAGTTATAAAATATGGAAAACATGTTACTTCCCAACTGTATACAGAATGATCCTCACCATTATGTCATTTGTTAAATATTACTTTTGCAGCCTCTAAGACTTTGCTTCAAGAACAAGTAATAGTACAACAAGACATAAAAAAATACTTTTCAGAAAAAAAATCTCTTAAATTATCCTTCTGTATCTTGAGCAACTCACGACAGTGAATAATTATTTTCATACCTAGTTTAAGCTTCCTAGCCAACGAATCAATCTGAATAGTTGGGTCAGATCCCATAGACAAGAAACAGATGAGAGGTGTTCGTTTGTCACTTTCCTCCCAAGTCTTTTCTAAATTCAAAATAACTGGTTCTGTGTATTTCTCATCCAAGGAATCTGCTATGTATTTCCTGGCTTGGGAAACAGTGCGGTCTGGACACCAAGACCTAGGAATAAAAACATATATCAAAATAGAAATTCAGTGACTTTTGCTGTTGCAAAACCAGACTTAAATAAGAAACTTTCATTTAATCAAGTAGAGATTTTTGCTTCATAAAATAAATATGTTCATATGTTTGCATTTACATATGCAGTAAAAAACAGAACTTATACTCTTCCTTCTACTTATGATTACTTAAAACTTTTCAGCTGCTGACAACTTTGCCATACATAAAGCATTTGCACCAAAATTTTCTATTTAGGAAACCTTTATTAGCTTGTGTTTTTTGTTTGTTTGTTTGGGTTTTTTTTCCATTCTAAACAGACCTTCCACATCTGAAAACAGAAGTAGGGAAAAGTAAGATTGTTTTTGCCCTTCACTAAAATTCTACAGATGTTTTATTGTTTATTTATGTATAAATACTACAGAGAGTCTAGTACCTCAGTGTCTTAAGGCAGAGACTCAACCCTTTTGCACTGGGTTTCATTTGGGCCAGGGATGTGTCTTCACATTGAAAAATCAAAGACATCTGGCCAAAAGATATAACTATAAAAACTTCAAATAGGATTAATAGAGACTTAATATATTGCCCATGGCACTTTACTTAGACACTCCTAAAATTTAAAAAGAAACAAGTGAAAAATAAATATTTTGAAAACTATCTGAATGGTTTTACATTTTCAGTGACTTTTTGCCTGTGGCTGCAATGTGTCATAGATAAGTTTCCATCTACCACGACATAAAAGCAAAGCCAGAAAATATTTTCTCAAAACCATATTTTTATACTCTTCAGAGATTAGTTCCGAAGTGAATGAAAATTAAAGTGAATTAAAATTATGTTTTTATGATAAGAGCATATTGACAGATTGAGATATTTGGTGAAATAAGGTATGTTTTTCTCCTGAAGATGCTTACCTGATAAGTAAAAGTTTGCGACAGGTATCAAGCGAATCATTATATCCATCAGGTATAACTTCTTCTTCAGGAGCATCTTTATCAAACCAACTTTTCCATCCCTTTTCATTACGAGCAACCTAAATTTATGACATTAATATATACATAAACATACTTCAGCTACGATAAAATCCTTTTGAAATATGTTTTAATGAGATTCTGCCATTATATTAGAATAATATTATATGTAACATTATGAGACAGGAGCATTTTGAGATATACGCTGTGTGAGCTGTTATTAACATATTAGAAATAGAAACTTTGTATTAAGATGAAGATGCAGACTCTTAAGCTAAACAGTTAACCAGGAAGGATCCTCATTCCAACTACATCCAATTCGTTAAGAAAAATCATTGATTAGAAGTAGTATTCTATACTACAAGAGAAATACACCATGAATGATTTATTCCTTCTAATTACAAAACACTAAAACAACAGAAAAATCTTCCTGGCCCAGTGCAGTTCAGATGGCCAAAGAATTGAAAATTGAAAATTACAGGCTCTGGTAAGACTGACTTAAGAAAGAATAAATCTGAACAAACACAATCATAATAATTCTTTAGGCTTCTTTTAGTATCTATAACCTAGTAATGAATCAATAAGGAATAATGACAGAGAGTGCATAGTGAAAATTGCTATGCAGTTGAGTCTTCAGTGGAGTAGAATCAGCTACAACAATATTCACAGATCACTGGAAAGAAACAAGGAACATATTGATACCATCTATTCTGAAATAAAGTTCCATACGCATATTGTAAACCAAGGAACTGTATCTGCTTGACTGGCATGGTTTCAAACAGAAAGAGTATCAAAACAATCTACAAACAGTAGGAACAGGGATAGACGTTGGAAACAAACATGTAGGGACCTTTTCCAAGACCAAACATCCTATCATCTCAGGTTCAGGACAACACCTAATGGCCCTTTGTAAACTAAAATGCAAACTTGAGAAAAAATGACTTTATAAGCAAACAACTGAATTCTACACAATCTGACACTAACCAGAGCAGAAACAAGGAGCATACTGACAGGAAGCACCTCCTAAAGCATCATCTATAGGCTACAGCCAGCGATAGGGTACTGCACTAAGGGGACTTTTAGCTGACTCAGTAAGATTATTCTTCAATCAGTAAGATTTTATTACACAACTATTTGCTGTCATATTTCCTTCACTCACAGCTGGAATTACTAATAGTAGGAAAAGAAACCAGGTCATTTTTAAAGAAGAAAGTTTCTTCGATGGTAAATTCAGATTTTAAAAAGCTAAGAATTTGAAACTGAAGGATCTCACTTCTGCAGAAGAGTAAAACTGTAATTGTTAAGAAAAACAGAAAACCATGAGGATTCTTGAGAACTGGGGCATAACATCTTCAAATTTTTTTTTATTTTAGATTGCATTCTCTTTGCATGCAAATGAATAAATGATACTGATGTGTTTCATATGAGCCAAATAAACAGAAGAGCATATATAACGCATATGAATACACATCAAAAAGATGTTATTTCCATATTTGTGGGTTTTATTTATATATTAGTTGGCACTTTCCCAGCTTTCACCTAATTGTCACATTCTATTTTTCAACTTATAAATATATGGAAATTTTAAGATAACACTGAAAGTTTATTTAACATAGAGCAAATAAGTATATTCCCAGTATCACTATCTAACTTTGACTCAACTACCTCATTCATTTGCATTCCAGCAGAACTGGGAAACTAGCCATGAACATGATGCAAATAAATAATTACATTATTACCTGATTCATAATTTCTGCAAACTGTGGAAGTTTGCTCAATTCCACTAGGTTTAGCCACGTCATGTCAAGAATCCACCGGAATGGTTTCGGTGGGCAAGCTTTTAGATCCAGCGCTGCACCTCCTACAGGTAAAAATATTCTGATGAAATACACAAAACATTCAAGAGCTTGAGATAATTTTGATACCTCTTCTCTAATTATGATTTCTGGCTCATGTCATTTTTATTTGGGTACTAGCTGTGCTCCTGAGTACTTAGTATTTATTTCATAGGATCATTGGTCAGTTTATTTTGGAGGAGATAATCTAGAGAGTTCTAGTTCAAACTCCTGCTCAAAGCTATGAGATTAGACCTGGATCCTATCCAGGACTATCTAAGTCCATATGTATATAATGCGTAATTATTTCAATGCTTTCAAATTTGGCATATGTGTATATATATATAAATATATATGTATGTTTATGTGTGTGTGTGTGTGTATATATATATACACGCACATACATATCAAAATGCACACGCATACACACATATGTAGCTCCTTTTCAATGAAAATATTCTTACTTTCCAAAGTATTATTCCATAAGTTATTCACAGATAGGTCTTTTTTTTATTGTGCATATTCACAAACAGATTTTTTTCTGCATCTATTTCATCCCTAATTCTGCATGAATGTTATGTACTAAAAATAAATCATAAAAGCAAGAAGGAAAAGACAATCTTATCATTAGAGTGAAAATGTAATTTAAGTATTAATTTATTACATAAAAGCACATTTTTTTTATCTGTGAAATAATGACGGCATTACAGATAGCATTTTTGATACATAAGAATTGAATTAAATCGTACTTTAAAAATTTTGACAAATTAGAAAAAAGAATTTATAATGCTGTGCTACACATTCTGATTTGGCAGAAGCATCTTCTCCTGCAGACCTGCAGAGAAAGGTCTGACTCTTAAGATGCTTTCCTGCTTGTTTTCAGGATGCGACATTTACATTTATGCTATCAATGATGATTTTTAGGAAGCAGCAGCCTTGCTTGTTTAAAGAAATGAGATAAATAAGCACGGGATTTAGAAAAATTCATTATTACCCCAGCTATCTGAATATTCTTAATTAGAAACAAAAGAATCACATTGCTGACTCAGAACAATATTCTGTCAATCACAAAAATTAACTTGAAAAGAAAAATGCAATTTGTAGGTAATAAACAGATTTTAGGAAAGTTTTTGCCTTTGGAGAAATTTTTCTTTAAAATTTTTATTTTATGATAAGGAGACCTATTTGAGGAAGAATGACAATTCCGAAAGTGTTTCCTCTTTGTACTGTTTGATATTCTGCTGTTAAAACAATTCTTACTCTTTTGTTCTTATAGTTAGTGGTTTGTTATGCTAATGATTTCAAGTTAATTATGAAATGTGTAGAAAGTATTTTACTAGTTTTCATTTTGCCATAGAAAGACATATGTGAAAGGTTCCAGCATCTAGAAAAGAAAGGGCTTTCCTCCACATATGGATCCATTTAGATATATAACCAAGAAGTAGAATTATATATGCTTAATATCTCATTTAAATAGTTTCCTGAGCTACTGAAGGATGGCTTAAAGGGCAAAGCTGTGTTCAAAAAAGTGAATTTTCCACATAAAATTCTGTAGTTTTTTTTTTTTTTTTTTAAAAATTTAAAGCTACTTCTTTCCCTTTTCCCCAGAGATGGCTTCAGAAACTTCTCACAAAGAAAGAGAATCAAAAGTACATGAACCTCTGTTTTTCACATATCCTCTCTCAAGGTCTATCCAATAGGTTATTCTTATGTGCCATATGATACTATTTTCCATAATCACACCATTTATAAACTCAATACAGTAATCCATCTGGAATAGTTTTCCAAATTACTACATTTTCTGAGAAATGCACTTTAGTCAAAAAGATATTTTTGTTAATAACAGGTAATCATTAATTATCCATAAAATAACATGGCAATATGTCTAGCTTTGATTTAAGTGTACAAAGCCAGAGGTCTTTTGCAAATCCTCTGCTACATCCTCTCTTATTTTTATGGAGTTTTTCACTCAAAGGTACATTCCATTAGAGAATACCATACTCTTCACTTGGATTAGTCTCTCCCTTCCTTCTGACAAATGATATATTCAGGTTTCAGATACCTACAAAATTTTCAATCAGTTCCTTAGGTTTTATCTTTTTCATTTTGCTTCTTTCTCTATTAGTTTCTTTCTACATAAAAATTCAGTGACAGCCTACTGGAATAAAAATAGAAAAAAAGTCCGTATGCAAATTTTTTGGATGAAGCCTATTTTCCTATAAATTTAGGGATATGCTTTCTCTTTTTTGCAAAATAAGCTGCTTTCAAGCTACAGCATTAAAATATTCAGGAGGGGGGTAGTGTTTTGCTTTAATGAAAAACTGTAAACAGAATGAAATTCAATTTATGTACTTCAGCAGAGTGAAAGATTTACAGTTGATAAGCCTCTGAGACTAGCTGAATAATGAGTTCTAGGTACTTTTTTCATTTCATATAGTAATGCATATTTCATTGAGACATCCTTTGATAACATGTCCAATGAAATGCCATGAAAGCTCTCCTCCTGCAAAGAAAAAGGAAAGAAGAGGAAGAGAGATTTATTTTTCAAATAAATTGTTCCTTCAGCTGCTTGAAGATGTTTGGTACCACTGACATTCATTTTGCACTAAGAACTGTTCATTCAAGGAGGAAAACTGGAACCATATCTATTGATTACAGAAGATACCTAAGAGTACAAGACAGCTTGCAAGGCATCTTTGTAATTTAGTATCATGTGAATAACTACAGAAATCTATTATCACTTGGTGTCGTTTTATACATCTCAAGAATTTCTCATCATGAAATCAACAGTGGGAAACGGGAATTTTATGTTCTAGACAAAAATTGTTAAAAGTACTGCTACATTTTATTATGGATTCTCATCAACAGAAAGGGTAAGACAAGACTTTCTGCCTCATATGTGCCAAAGGTATACTTTCCTCTGGCAAAAGAACAATCGGTGCACTAAGAAGGCATGAGAAAATTCCTTGCTAATGCTTTATAAAAGCAGATAAGCTGAATTTGAAGGAGTTTCCAAGCATTCCCTGCCTCACATAGGTAGTAACATGGGAGTTGGATAACATTCTCGAAGGATAAATCAATTACCAAAAAATTTCAGGTATAAAAGAAAGGAAATTTAATCTTATTTCCTGTCCCCGCCCCCCACCTTTCTTTTTGAATAATGATCCTCAAAAAGTGGGTTCACTATTTAGACACTTGATCTTTCCAAGATTCATTTGAATTTTGAAAGATTCAAGCAGTTTTTATATGGAGATGCTCATAAACAACCCTACTCACATATTTCAGCAAAGTCATTTATTCACAGAGTTCAGATAACACAAACCAGGCCCATTAGCCCACCTGAGCATGTTACATTCTGAAAAAGACAGGGTTAGCTGGTTGGCAGAAGTCCTAAGAACAGATAACCTCAAATTCACAACAGTGCCGCCTATTGGTAGAAACCATGTAGTCAAGTATCACACTCTGAAATGATACCAGAGTTTTAAACATTGAAATTACCTCTACATACAACACAATATTTTAAACATACCTCTAATAAGTGCATGAAACTCTTTGTTTTTCACATGTCCTCTCTCAAGGTCAATTTTTAACGTCAGGAGGAGGGTAAAGAGGAATTTGTGATTTTCATACAGGCCTCTGACAGAGTATGCGTAAGTTTCAAAAGTAAGAAACTCAATAATATTTGAGATTCTTTTCTGAGGCAATGGAGACTTCTCTGATCTGAATAATTAAACAAAGCAAAAAGAAAGCATGTTACTAATAGCAAATATACTTGAAAAACAAACATTTTAACAGTAGAAAAATCTGTGTCTTCCTACTTGGCCATGGATTGATCAAATAACTTCAAGAACTGAGCCAGTGAAGTCTGGTACATATTATTGACCATGCTCATTTCTGTAATAAGAAAATAAAGAATGCTTCCACGTGTAGCAGCAGGTCGATATTCCTCCTGAGCAGTGTTAATCTTCACTTGAGTTTCTGCTGCCACAGACAACTTTTCAGCTACTTCAGCAGCTGTTTGCTTAGTTGTTCTCAGAACACCAATCAAAGACTCATCATCTACTAAAGAACCTAAAAAGCCAAAGATGGAAGATATTTAGGACATTTTTATAAGAATTGCTTTATTTCTTATATGCAGAAGAAAGAAGCAAAATTACAGAAATTATTTACACCAAATGAAAATGATTTACTGAAGTGGAGAAAACCTTTTATAAAAGAAATACTAAAATTGTTTATATTCAATATGCTAAACAAATGCATTCAACTTAATGACCATCTACCAACAGCTTGGCAGTAGGATCAAGTGTCCACTTTCCTATGCGCATGATATATGCATAGTTATGTATGCACAATATTTCAATTATTGTAAAGTCTGTTGATTGTTAAAGATTGTCAAAGACTTAGGGTCCTAAATAGCATTGTTCTCCCAATACCATATGTGCATGTCAAGTATTTAGTAGTCTAATTAGTAACCTTATTTGCTGGACACTGCCACACTATTATTTCAGCAAAGACATAACAACCAATCATGTACTGGCTCCCCATATATTGCAAAAGACATTCAACACAATTTAAGTTAGCTAATTTTACTTTGCATTTTCAATGGGTTAAGAATGTGCCCACCATCAGACACGTAACTCATTTGAAAGGCTGAAAGCTCTTAAGCATTTGAATTGTTTCCTAAAACATATTTAGATGCTTAAAAATATTCTTCATCATCTAGGACAGTTCCATAATGGCATGCTATAGTACCAAATACCTTCCACTCTGGTAGATCAGCAAATTTGAGAATCCCTACATTCTGAAATACCATTATATATGTTATATTTTTGTTCATTGCATCTTCCATGGATAAACGAATTTCTGTATAAAAAGGTTCTAATGCGAACGAGCTCAATATGTCTAATAAAAATCTGTGTTCTTGCACATTTTGATACAGAACCTTTGGTTGCACTTAATTTGTACAGAAGATTGTCTTCCAGTTCTTTCATCTTTCTCTTATTAAAGGTTACATCTTCCATGAGTTTAATTCGCTCTGCCTCCAGTTCCTTTTATCAGAAAATAAGAAAATGGTATGACATTTTAAGACTGTATCAATGAGGTATATTTAACATTCATTCATCATTTTCTTGAATTCATGGAATTTATGGCCTTTATCAGCTATCATTTCAGCTACTCTTTTTAAAATGTACCGGTATAATACTCTTTTTTTAAGCAGTGGTTATTCAGTCTCAAGTACCTTATGAATACCAAATTCTTGTAGTCGTTTTCCTTTTGTGTGTGTCATTTTGACAGTCATCAATAGAAATTTCCCCAAAATTATCTCTATTAAAAATTTCTATACTGAATCTGATGATTTTTTTTTTTGAAAATGATGGACATGTCTGTCTCTACTTGAGCTTTTCTTTCTCCCATATGCTAAAAAAGTAAACTGTAGTTAAGTATCACTATGGTTTGTGTGTGCATTGTTAGATTACCTGTTTTTCAGTAAGAATTACTCTTCTGAGTAACTGATTCTCAAGTCCTTTCATTGTAACAGTAAAATCAATAACTGATGTTTTTGCATTAATTTCAGGTGTGAAAGCAGGATTGGGTAGTTTTGTAGTAATGTATAGTCTAAAGGAATTCATTACTTCTACTTCTTTATCACCAACTTTCACCTATGGAATAAGATAAGAAATGTAGAAAAATGAACTTGATTGCAGTCACTAACATTGATAAGCAAAATACTGGTATCTTTGAAACACCAAATAGAGAAAAAATATTTTACAATTTTAATTTGTCATGAAAATGACATTGAATGAACTAAGGTAGCAATTGCAGTATGAAAACAATGTTACTTTCCAAAGAACAGGGATTTTTTTCTATTGGGAAAAAATAATTAAAAATAATTAAAATCTTCAGACCATTCAGCTTAGATTTTGTACCTTTACAACGTTAGTCATGCTTCAAATATGAGAATGGTAGAAAATGCATGTTTTGGAGTAATCACTGTTCTGCTCAGGGATGAAAAGAACTAAGTCAATCCAACAATGAATCATAAATTATTGGAAATTAATTCTATAATTTTTAAGTAAAGGGAATTTATATTATTTTTCAAAAGCATCTATAAATTCATTCAGTGTTTTCCATAGAATTGTTACAGAAATTGAGATGTTTGAAAGTGGCAGAGTAATTTATAATCTTCTCTGAAAATTGCATGTACTCACTAACACGAGAAACCTCATTGCTCTATATGACCCTCCCAGGCCATTTCAAGTAACTTCTTTAGAAGTAGTAGGATTGCATCAGTCCCTTAAGCCTACTGCTTTGTTCTGACATTCAAACCAAAACAACCATACAACCACCATTTTATTTTCATTATCAACAATCTGTTCTACAATCTCTCTCACCTTCCACCCAGTTAATAAAGATTATTTGAAAATGCTTATAGGGAAACACACAAAGTATACAATCACTTTATTTCAGGATATAGCGGGGAGAGTATTTTTATAGTTTGAAGGTGATCTCATGAAGTTCAGAATGATGCATGACTTCCAAGGCCAGGAATGTACATACTAACAAAACAAAGTTTTTCAAATTGCTCCTTCAGAAAACATTTTTATTCCAGATGAAAGATTCTGTGATTGCTCTAAAAAGGACTCCACTCTGAGAGTTATCTTTTGTAACCTATTAATTCTGTTCTTAAAGTATTTAAAATGGAATTATGTGAAAATCAGCAGAACGAAATGCAAGCAATGCAACTGGAGAGGAAAAATATATCTGGTTCTAGTAGTGAAAACCTCTGAACTAACTACTGTGTTTGAACTTAAGTATTAGATCTGTCACCTTATTGCTCAGATGTTATACTAGGAACTTCTCTCCTATATTATGTTTTATTCATTCAGTTTAATTCTTCACATTATTTTACTAAATACAAAGTTTGCCAGATTCTTTAGAGGTTTAGAATAAAAGACAAAACACTGTTCATAACGAAATTAATTATCTGGCTAAATACAGGTTTTGCTAGATTACTAACCTTGAAAGAAGTTCCAGATTTTATGAAATTCTTCTCTAATATATTATCAAGGACTGGATCCAACTCTTCACCTATATCTTCAATCACAAGTGATCGTCCCAGTGAAAGACTATCCTCTAGGTGTGTACGGAAATACTTGTGATTCAAAGTTGTCACCTAAAAACGTAAATTATAAATAGGTATAAAGACAAAAACATTTCTGCAAGCTCTTACACAAAAACCTTGGTTCTTACAAGAAAGACTTTTTTATTATTTTTGTTATTTGCTTTTTAAATAAGCTAACAAATGTTCACTGCGAAGTTATTTATTCAAAGAGAAATAGTTCAGAAACTTTCCAATCACGGCACAATTAAAACTGGCAGTTTATTGTGAACCAAAGTTGCACAGAGATAACTTTCAAATCAGAGATGCTTAACTTTTGGTTTCTGTTCCATATTTTCAATGATTTGCTTTTCCAATTTTAGTTTTTAAGTCCGGAGAAATTCTTTCTGGAAACGTGAATTCAGTCTAACCAATGAATCAGCATTACAACATTCTGAACTCAGATGTTTAAAATATCATGAAAAGAGATTCAAAACCTAAGAAGTGGTTACAAATCACGAATTGACACTGTTTTTGTATTGTTTTCAAGATTCTGACTTACAGAAATCTTTCATTGTATTTTCAAGGTTTTGGCTATGGGTAAGAAGCACAGCTAACCTGCTGGAAAGCACTTGGAGGTCCTGGTGGACACAAGGTTGAACACGAACCAGCAATGAGCCCTTGTGGCAAAGGCCAGCAGCATCCTGGGCTACATTGGATAGAGCATTGGATAGAACATTGCCAGCAGGTCAAGGGCAGGCACACCCTGAAGCAATGATTGAAGCACATTATGCTTGTAAAACATTGTTCACCTGTAATTCATCACACCCTGAAGCAATAATGATTGAAGGAATCTGATAGAGCACATTATGCCTGTAAAACATTGTTCACCTGTAATTCATTATCCTCTTCTTTCTTCTTTATCCATGTTTTCCCTTGAGTTTGTGGGTCTACCAAAAGTGGGTATCTAGTTGCCTTAGTGACTATAATACCATTCTGAATTGAGAGATCATCTCCAGGCAGTCCTTGAAGATTCCACTCACTAATCTAAAGAGAAAAAAGAAAACAATTTGGAATAAATTCTCACTAAAGTAACTATTCTTCAATTAAGACTGTTAAAGGAAACAATAGAGAACATAAACATGAAGCAAAAAGGAGTGCATATTTGAAGCTGCTGAAAAAACCCATCAGTTAATTCTGAAGAAAGATGTTTGGAGGCTTTAACATTTATGGATGTTTTTGATTCAATAGAATGAGAGAAATGTATTTTAATGGTTTAAAAAAGTGACAAGGAAACTTCAAACAGAACTCCATTAAGAACTGGGATCACAATGGAAAATTCAGTCTAGAAGAGCTAACATTAAATTGTTTTTGAAATCAGACCCACATCATGCTGACACAACCAAAAAGTAACACAAAAAAAAACCCCCACTGTATTAATTAGTATGTATTCTATAGATGTGATGGTTAGTTTTTATATATGACTTGTCTCTCTACCTGAACATTGCTTAGTACTATGATGTTTAGTGAAAATTGCCAGGAACTTTGGGAAACCACAGAATGATAATGGAGAGTAATATCAAAAGCTATGGTTCTGTTATAGAAAGCATAATGTTGCCCAACAGTAACGGAACATGTTCACTGAATTTAAAATGAAAGCTACAGTCACCAAGAACTTACCGTTGGTGGATCTACCAACATAGAAATCAGATTCAAGTCCTCAGAGAAGGGTATTTTGTGGGCTTTCATCTCTGTTTCCCATAAATCTTTAAGCAAAAGATTCCTGAAGTTTTGATTAAAAGGTCCACAGTATGAAAGAAAACCTGTGCAGAGCAATACATCTCCCACAAGTCTAGGAAAAGAACACAATGGTTATATACAATTCTAATTTGTATTGATTTAATCAACTTCTGAAATGTGTTTCTATGAATTGAAGGCTACTGAAGGAAGCATTGTTTTTTGAGAACAAGAAGATTCTTTGTACTCCTAACATATTTCTGTGATAAAACACCACAGCAGTACTGTGTGAAAATGTTATCACTCCAACAAAGTTTTATAGCCTGATGATTACTGCTCCTATTTTCATAACTGAAGGAATAAACTGGCCTAGTACAAACTAGTACCAGTACAGACTAGTACAGATTACTAGTCTGTAATACAAGTACATAACTGAAGTAGAATAATTCATTTTGAAATAAATTTCAAAATCTGAGGTATTGTTCTACACTGAAATACAAACACTCAGTTACTCACAGTGCCTCAAGGGAGGGAAATTCAATTTTCATGAAAGTTCAATTATTTTGTGTAGAGATTTTTAGGAGCTATTAAAGCTTTGCAATTAGTTCTTCATTTTTTTACTAATATTTTGGTAATTTCTCTGATGAATTTGATACCTGTTAATCTGAGATTTGAATTCTTTACTTTGCTTAGTCCATCTAACTTTCTCTCCACTCAATCCATCTATAAGTGCAGAGGCTGCTTGCATCTTTCTTCTGCATGTTTCGGCATCATTCAGTAAGTCCTAAAATTTGGAAAAAAAATAAAAAAGTCCCATTTAATTTAAAATGAGAATGCAAAAGTCTAAAAAGTTATTCTAAATATGTGCTTATCATCTTACCATATATATTATGGTTATTTAATTTACTTATTTATAGTTTTATATATTTTATTTTTAATTTTATTTATTTAAAATATCATCCTTGAGAGCTGCAAGTGCAGTTTTTATCATATATGTACATATTCACAGGAAAAAAAGGGAAATCTGAGAGAATGGAGATTTACATAACTCTTTCTACCCTTGAACCTTGGACATGCCATTCAAGGTAGCAGGCTCTAAATGAATTAATGTATCAATTGCATAATGCATAACAGTTTGGCATGCAAGCATTTTTCATACTATAACACTTTTATCTCACCATTTTCTCCTTCATTGCTGCATCAAATTTGGCCTGCACTTTATCCAGTTCAGCTTGCTTTTCATCCAGCACTTCCTGCGCCTTTGCTAATTCTGCATTAGCTACTTTGAGACGCCCTTCTTGCTTTGCCAAGTTAGCCTGAGAATAAAAAAGATTGAAACAGTAATTGTAAGGGATTTTGAATATATAACAATGTATTATTTTAAGTCTGCTGAGCAGGTAATAAACAGCTAGTCAGTTATACACCAAAATATTTAATATGTTAACATTTATATAATACTATGAATTATTTTCTCCGTAAAGTTATGTCACATATCTACTTCATTTATGATTTGTGCTAAATTAAAAAGCAATGTAAGAGCCCAGCTGCCTGCTATGTAGTCAGATTTCTTTTTTTCCTCTCTTTTTCTTCCTATACTTTTCATAGTATAGCTAATCACTCCAGTGTTTTTCTCTCATTCGCTCTGTGTTCTGTCTTTAGTCAAGAAGATGACACTTTTTTTCTGATCTTATCGTTAGCCATTACAGTCTACAGATATAATGCCTGAATAAATTTATTTAGATACGTATTATTAAATCTCCTTCATATTACAGCAAATTATATATAAACAACAACGCAAAGTGAAAGATGATGCTTTACCTTAAGGGGTAACACTTCTCTGTTAACACCATAAAATATTGCCATTGCCTGTGTCCAAGAGAGGAGTCCTGCCACATTCCCACACACTTTTTTACTACACTCCAGTGTGTAGTCCTCCATGTTAAAATAGGGCTGGAGTAATTCTACTGTCTCTTCATTGATTGTATCCTTAGGAAATTGTTGGAGACTCTGCAAAAATGGGCCACTCATAATCTGCAAAAAAATAACATCAAGATGTTTAAAAGGCACTCATTTTACATTCAGAAGGTTTTTCCAGAGTTGAATATGTTGAAAAAAATCTGCCTTGAAAGGTGATACAGTTAATCTTACAAAGGCAGTTCCCTAACTACTCCTGTGTTTTGAATATGCCTTAATGATTTAAAAGTTTTAAGAAATTACTTTGCAATAACTAAACAGGTTACTAGTCCATCTTCCACCTTCTTGCCCTGCTAATCTTGGAAGCAGTGTTTCCTAAAAATTTGAACCACAACACAGCTTCAGTGATACATACGTATTATATCTAATGAATGCAAAGAAATTTGCTTGTCCATTTGTGAAATGTGATCTAAATTACTCTGGAAAGGAAAATGGTTGGTTTAAACATTTTTACCCTAAATGTTTAACATATATGCAAGTCATGGAAGAATTGCTTTTTTTTCTGTTATGTCCATTGAAAATAGAAAGTTTTGGTGCTTTATTAATTCTTGGACAATAGAGCTCTATTCATACCCAAGGTATATATCTTTTCTTTACATGACAAAAAAAAATAGGCAAAAATATCAGCAAATTAACATGCTAATTGAGGTAGTATAGAATTTAAAGAATGCCAGGAAATGTCATGGGAAAAACCTGGGAGAAGAACAAGCTCTAGAGGGAAGAGACGGCTGTTTCCCCAAGGAATTTGCGACAGGAATGCTGAAATGCAGAATGACAGAAACTACTGTCTCCTAGTCAATCAAATAATCTTTCAAGCGATCAGGAAGTGTGTAAGGAACGGAAAGGATTATTTGTGTGAACTTGCAACTTCCCAGACAGAAAGATGTTTCAGAATTGACTGTATTTGGGTTATGGTAGGAATACATAGAGCAGGAGACGGTCACATATCATGAGTCCACAGGAAGAAATCAAGGCCATCAAGAATTAGTTTCAGGTCATTAGTATGATTTATTTATCTGCTGCCAAGTCAAATGAAATTGGACAAGGAAAATATAAAGCTCCTACTGCAAAAGTCCCTGAGCAATTCACTTACTAACTGCTTCCAAATAAACTTTATATTCTATGCCTATCTTAAAATCATATGTTTGACTTATTACAAATTTTGTCCTATTTAGAGTAAACAACAACATAATATTTTGATTTGCAAGTTCCTAATTCTATTGTTTAAGAAATGCTCAAAATTTTCCTTACTTTCAATGATTCTCCCCATGACGGCTTGCAGCAAGGCTTTTCTGGATCCATGGTAACTGGATCTACTTGCTTTTGGAATAGTAACAGACAGCAGTCCATGATCCTCATAATCAGATGAGGTGGCTTTGCAAGTTTTCTAACAGTAGCAATATCCGCTGGTCTGATGGTCTATTTGAAGAAAAATATAGAACCTTGCCTCAATACCATTTATTATATTTTCCTATTCAATATCTTGAAATTAATGTTCTTTTACTAGAAACTTATTTAAGAGAAAAACATATGAATGTACAACAAGTAATGGGGTTTACTTTACTAAATGTCACATGAAACTGTAATACTTTTAATAAGCATGTTTTAGGCAAGACTGTTTTCCCTGAGTTGAAGACAGTAGTAAATAAATAAGTAAATCACAAATTAAATACAGTGGTATTATCTTAATTAGTCAGTATAAGTGAAGTGTTCTGAAATGAGGTATTCAGATATTAATTTGATTATTTGCATAGCTTTCTAAGCTATTATAAACTCCTTTTATACTTCTAGTAGCATTATTGACATTACAATAATAGCATTATTATTATTCAATAATAACGCATAAAAACAAGAAGCACTTGCAGACTCCAAAATAGCAAAGTAATTTGTGCCTGCAAAATATAAGCACATCACTATCTGCCTAGAAGGAGTGATTGCAAGCACAATACAAAGTCCACAAAATAATGCAGGAGCGCATGCATTTCTAAGTGCACTCTGCACCATTTGGGAAGTTTCACTTATTCCCATATCTGAATACCAGTGTGTGAGCAGACAACACTTTTTGTTTGTTTGTTTGTTTTGTTTTTTGTTTGTTTTTGTTTTGTTTTTAAACATAAAATATTTAAGACAAGAAAAAGGTTCCTTGTAACAGGAACAGTACAATGTGCCATTCATTTGTGATGTCAAAGTTCTCTATTTTATAATTGTTCACGCAGAAAAAATGAAATTAAACTATGGAGTGTATCAATGCCTCAAATGGAGTGGAATGCCTCAAAATTTCTTAATTGTGATTCTGATCCCTCTGAGTTCCCTACCCTGCCTCCTCTTTTCTGCTGATTTAAAGACTTTGTGGAGGCGGGAGTGGAGGAGTATGTTCAGACAGTCTTTTATTCCTCTTTGATAAGAGAAAGGTACAACCAGTTAATTATGAAGAAATACAATTCTTTTCCCAAAAGAAGTATTCTTTTGAATTCAGAATCCTAAGATATTCTAAATTATAAATCCATACATAACTCTTGAGAAGATTTGCACCTATGTCTTTATAATCATTGACTACAAAGGTAGAAGCAGTTTCAAGACAAATGCTATAAAATAACATCTGTGTTTGTGAAAGTAAAATGTGATAAAAGCATTGATCAGATATGTGATCATCAACTGTGAACTGCTAGTGAGAGCAGTCAAAACAGAGTGAGAACTGAATGATGGTGGCACTATACTTTGTTTCTCTGATGACTCAAAAATACTAAACTAATCAAAATGTAAAAACTTTATTTACATTCAGTGCAGCCTCTGCTTCTTCTAATGCTGGCCTAGCAGCTTCCAATTTACTCTCAGCTATCACTTTTTCTGAATCAATTTCATCTACAATTCTTTGTGCTTTATCTTTCACACCTTGGACTTCATTTTTTACTTTCGCTGCAGCTTCAGCACTTATTGTGACTTCTGCTAGTACCTGGAATTGACAATAAACACAAAAAGTATAAAGGGGTAGAACAAGTGATTAAGCTACCCAACAGAAGAGAATATAGATATATGAAGGCTATTATATGGAAATATATAATGCTAGCCAAAGCTATATGCAGCATTATATAATTACGAATCAAAATTAACAAAATTTGCAGAATCTCCATAAAGAAATATTTGACTTAGCAATATTTGTCTTAGCAAAAGACAGATGTTTTTAATATATAAATAGAACAAAAAAAAAAAAGAAAAAGAAACTTTGCAGGAGCTTTTTATTAGACATTTTTATCCTGTAACAGATGTTTATCCTATTTGAGTCTCTATAATCTATCCAAAAAGCAGCTTCTTGTGAATCCACAGAAATAAGCTATTAGTTTGTGTCTTTGACCCATAGAAATATGTTTAATTCTATTGTGTGTGCTTGACATAGAACTCGTATCAGAATATTTTTGACTGGTATCAGTTATAGGGTCTAAACCAGCATTGCCTATGCATTACAAGAGCATAAATAACACACTGAAATACCTATGAGAATATATGATGGATAAAGAACACATATATCCTGATGCTATCTGTTGTCATTTACTGTTTAGCATATATAACACTGCTTACTTTATCTGCTTTTACAGATGCCAAAGCCAGCTCTTTCTCCTTAACAGCCAACTCCTGAGAGAGTTTAGCAACAGATTCACTGGCCTCCATCAACTTAGACAGACCTATTGAAAAAACAAATCAGAAAAAAAATAACTTTTTTGCTGTTTATTGAAATCTAACTCTGGAAGGCCAATGGGATCTTGGGGTGTGCGTCTCCAGCAGGTCAAGGGAGGTGATCCTGCCCCTCTACTCAGCCCTGGTAAGGCCACATCTGGAGTATTGTGTCCAGTTCTGGGCCCCACAGTACAAGAGGGATGTGGAGCTGCTGGAGAGAGTCCAGCGCAGGGCTACAAGGATGATCAGGGGCCTGGAACATCTGTCCTATGAGGAGAGGCTGAGGGAGCTGGGCCTGTTCAGCCTGGAGAAGAGAAGGCTGAGAGGGGACCTGAGCAGTGTCTAGAAGTATCTCAAGGGAGGCAGTGAGGAGGATGGTGCTGGCCTCTTTTCAGTGGTGGCTAGCAACAGAACTAGAGGAAATGGCCACAAACTGAAGCACCAGAAGTTCCACAGGAACTTAAGGAAAAAATTCTTAACAGTGAGGGTGACAGAGCACTGGAACAGGCTGCCCAGAGAGGTTGTGGAGTCTCCTTCTCTGGAGATCTTCAAAACCCGCTTGGACGCAGTCCTGTGCCACGTGCTCTAGGTGACCCTGCGTGTGCAGGGGGGTTGGACTAGATGACCTCTAGAGGTCCCTTCCAACCTTAAGCGTTCTATGATTCTAAGTCCTTGTACCTTTTGTTCTCATTTATATTTGTGTAGAGGAGAATAAGAGAACATTAAGCAGTCATGCTACATGATGGTGCTTTATATTCACTACTCATAGATACAAATAATTTCACAAAGTGCAAAACAGTTATAAGCAAGATCGATCATTTCAAAGCTTAATCCAAACTCCTTGATACTCCACTTTAGCATTGTATCAGTATCTAACAGAGCATAGCTGGGGCTTTAACTGGGGAAAAAAAGTGTCATTTTGTGCCATAAACTCACAAGACGCAACAGAATATCTGTGTGGAAGAATAATGGCATTAAGACAGGAAATAATCTTAAGCATCTACAATTAACATATGGTTATGTAATTGTAGAAGTCTGGTAAGAATTTTAAAAAGATCAGTCACAGGAGTGTCTTTCATACAGAAGCTAAAGGAATTTGCCCTTGAAAAATAATAGAATAAAGAGTGAGCTGACCAGCAGAATGCATTCATTGTTATGATTATTATTGGAAGAGCCCTCAAAAAATTCTTAAAAGACTAGTCATGATCAGGCTGGGGGGAAAAAAAAATCCTCCCATATGTGACTGTTAAGCCCTCAGGCATTTGAAAAGGGATCTTGTATTCTAAACTTTTAGATCAGTATTCTCTGTCAAGTATGTAGTGCCATTAAATAATGCCCACAGCTGCTGCAAACGTGCCTCGGGACACTGAGATTCCTGCTTTTTCCACTTTTAGTGTTGGTATTCAAAGTCAAAAAGCTTTTAAAATCCAGGTGCCACCTTTTGGGTTGGAAAGGGCACCTTTCACACCTCAAAGCACTTCTCACAGGAGTTTTGCATTACATGGTCTGGGGACCAAATGGCCAAATAAAGGAGGCAATTTCCGTCAGGGCCTGAACCACCTAGCTTTGTCTAACAAAAGCAAGAAGAGCAAAAACTCCGGCCATGTTCTCCATGGATTTCTTGTTTCAAAGGTTCAGAACCCAGGAAATTAGAGGAATCACACTGAGATGCATTAAGGATGCAATATTGAGAGCTTTCAGGACGTTATTCCCATCTCAAGAAAGACTGATGATAACTCCTTATTTCTAGGACTGGCAATGGTACCCACAAAGAAATCTATACAGTGTGAAAATTAGTCTTCTATGCATGTTTCTCTGGATAATTAGTTCCACCTTGTCCCTGCCCCAGAGTTTTTAAGTGTCAAATCAGACTGCTTAATCAAAACTTATTCCACACATATCCACTAATAATACATTCCTTATTTTTTAGGTCAACAGTTTTAGACACGAAGAGCTGATTTACAAAAGTGCATCTAGATGCAGACTGGAGAAAAATAGAATTGTGTTCTGAACCCACTAAGCACTAACATGATTATATTAAAAAAAAAAATGAAACCAAGATCCAAAATTAGAATTTTTCAATCATACTTTTCTGTTTTAAGATCTAGAACTGACCACAAATAACAGCTGTTCATTACACAGCAGAAATCTGAAAAAAATCCGCTGTGAAGAACTCAGACTGTAAAGTAATGATTTCCACGAGTAAATTAATAACTGTATTTAGAGCTGCTTCCTTCTACACTACGAAATCAGATATTCTTTCTAGCCATTTTTAGGTCCTACTTTTTATTGCAAATGGTAAGTTGTAAATATTGAACTTTAATAGAGGGAATGCTGAGATGAATGAATAAGCTGGCTTTAAAGCTATGAGACACTTTTGTAAGAGGGTAATTGTAAATTGGTAATGCACCAATGCACTCCTCATATACCACAGTTTTTGGACTATGATCAAGCACAGATGTCCATTATCAAAACCACCAAGCATTTAAGACTATACATGGAAATATATGTTTTACCTACCAATTTGCATACGTTCAGCTTGTTCATTAATATTTGCTAACTTTTCAGTATAAACTTCCTTGTAGCCATTGATGAAAGAGAGGTAAGATTTAGGTGTCACATGAGCTCTTCTTCGATACCTTAAACACAGTATTTTGACAACATTATAACTTAATATGTATCTTTGGTATTTTCAGCAATTTGCTTCCAATGAAGCAGAAGTTTATATAAAGCAAGCATATAATTCAGGCAAAATCAATTTTCTTCATAATGAAGAAATGTCTTACTTCCAATTATACATTTTATCTACATAAAAAAGGTTAAAGATTTCTGAATATCTGGAATAAAGATATTGATTTTGCAACATAACAGCTATTATTTTTCATGGCCTTTGATATAGTAGATTCATATTTGTATTTGCCTGATATTTATTAATTCATTCATTAATTCAACAATGAATTGAATAAATATATATATCAATAGCAATATTTTCAGTATTAATCATTATATTGGTATAAGGTAATACCTTTGGAAGTAATTCTCGCAGCTTTCTGAAACTATATCATGAAAGAGACCCATAGTTTCTACTATTTCTCTTTTAACTGATGCAGAACAGACCATATTAAATTCTGAAAGGAAGTAACTGGCCACAGCAACAAGTGCTTCCTTAGGCCATCGGCTGAACCAGTCCATGGTGCAACCTGATATGAGGCCAGGAAATTTCAACGAACGTGCACGAAACTTCTCACCAACCTAAAGAGAGTAACACCGTTAATTCACAGTAAGGTTCCCACACTAGGCCAATCAAAATGTTTAATGCATATAAAAATAATCCTGGGTTTTTTTTTTCTCTCCATGAAAGAGTATTATTTTGAACATTCGATGCTTTACAAAATTTGAAGAAAGAAGCTAACAGCAAAGATGCATGCTTTCTGACATTTTGAAGTTTCATCTAACTTATACAAAATTTTCATAAAATTATTGTTTCTGAGCAACAAACAGGGATTTGACAAAGCTGTACTCACTGACTAGTATTAGGAGAGAACACTCAACTCCATTCCAGGATAAAAAAATGAAAATAAATTTAACATGTAAAGAATGATTTAATTTTCAATTTAAGTTAGTTTTCTAATAAAGGCAAACAAGATATATACAAACAAAAAATATAAATACAACTTACTGGAGAAAAGCAGAGGACAACATGCAAGTTCTTCTTTGCCCGAGTTATAAAATACTCGTAAAGATTATCAAAAGTAGGAGGACATCGAGGCATCTCTTTTTTCATTAGAGGTATCAGTCCTTGAGTGATTTCATCCAACTCATCCCGAGCAAACAAATTAGCAATCTTTATATAAAATAAGAATAGATAAGAAAGTAAATTATACTGTTTATAATTATTTGCCATCTTACATCTGTATATCCCTCTCTACATATCTGTAGTTTAGACAGATTCAAAGGCAAATCTGTCCCTCTTTTGTACTTCCTACAACTCCATTAAAGACCAACTGCCTGCTGAGAGTGTTAGGGCAGAGTCCAGTTCTCATTCATTCTTATTAAATGAACTTTCATTTAATAAGGCTTCTGAAATATCCACCACAGCTCTTTGCTAATCCTCTCCTGTCTCGTATTGAAACACCATACAGAGATTAGTCTTGCATTTCTTATCTTAAAAAAAAAAATCAGGATATTTTAGAGAAATATTCTCGAGTTAATCATTACTAATTCTCTACTTTATTACCAAAATTAGAAATGAATTAGAACTAAAAATGAAATAGTAAGAACACAAGCTGCAGTTTCATTCTTCTAAAATGCTTTGCCTCTCATTTTGAGACTCTTACCTCGCCTGAAGATAGAAGATTGTTAAGGTATTCCAAAAATGATTCCTCTTTTATTTCATTATCAGTGAAAATAAAAGTGATGCCTTTTCCTTCTGCTCCAGCTGTTCTATACAGTAATTTTAAATCATCTGTGAGATTGCTTACGTTATAGGATCTAGGAGGAATAAGAAACATCAAAGCAGTGCAGAATTACTGCTATTTCCAGATTATACCATTTTATTAATAATACTGCAAGTATCATTTGTAAAGACACATTTTGGCTAAGGAATATCTATCACAGTGCAACTTTTTGAGTTCAGTTTTTTCCAACGTTGTATATGAATCTGTTGCATATGAACCGAACATGATTTTTTTTTCCTTTTCACATTTTAAAATGGTGATAAGATACAAATAAAATGAATTTACAACTATCAGATTCTGACCGCGTAAAGAGCAAGTAATAGTATCAATGGCATTCATATACCTCTTCTATTTCTTACCTGGTTAAAGTGATCTGAAATATTTTATACCCTGCAATAAAGGTGGCCAACCTTGAAAGACTTTGTTTTCCAGAACCACCAACTCCAACTAGTAAAGCATTTCCACACGCTGTCCGAATTATCCGGGAAATCTGTACAGAAGAAAAAAAAATGAAGAAAAGTGCATAATATGATTACTAGAGTGACTGATTCCAATTTAGGATTAATTATGCCCTTATATTTTTGACTCTAAATAGGGCTTCAACTGAATCAAAACTGAGACTTACTACTCCCCTATATACTATTTGTCAATACAGTTGACAGTATTGATATATGTATCTCTGCGTGTCTCTCATCTTGCTAGATTCTACCTAATACTGTTGTGGTCACTTGTCAGATAAGGATTCCATTCGTAGTCCCCTCTTCTATCAGGTTACTAAGCTAGATGAATACTTACTGATGAAAACCAATTCCACATACTAAGTACAAATGCAGCTCTTCCCGATCTCCCCCTTCCTAATGAGGAAAATTTGCATACCTCAGAATACACATGAGCTTAAATTAATACGTAAACTATTTATTATAAAATATGAAAATAAGTGGATGAAGCTCTTACTAGTTCTTGATAATGACTAAGCAAAGATGGCAAATGATTCAGGAGTCAAGAGTGGCTTTGCTGAAGGCATCCTATACATGTAACTTGACAGAATCAGGAAACGCTCCTTCAGTAACCATACTAAGAAGAAAGGCAACAAAGTCCAAACCTTAACAAGATGTGTCATCGCATCTTTAAAAAACACCAAATCAAGAAAAGATCCTCTAATATATTCATTGTATTGTCTCTGATACATTTGTAGCTTTTCACAAAGAAATTCAAAGCTTGGAATCTGAAAAAAAGAAATAAAAAATAAAGTAACAGAATAGCAGTATAACCCTTCAGAATTTAAAACTATACTGATATTTTGCATGCTAATTTGAGTTCATTTACTGGTCATGCAAAGACCTATATAACCAGAAATTTGTTGATAAGGTTGGAAAATTCAGGAGTGAAAAGGAATGAAAAAATTCTATTTATATGGCATTGTCAACAGTAGACAAAAAGGGGACAAGTATTTAAAAAAAAAAATCCTGTATGATATGAGCTCATCCATATAACGCTTAATAATTAATGGAAAATTCCAATGCCTAATATTTTAGATGTAAAATGTACTACCTCCTCATAGATTTTTGGTGGTTCAAATACAAAATCTTCTGGTTCTTCACCAGTTGGTTCAGGCATCTCCCGCAAAAAGTCTACAAAATACGGTTCAGTTTGAACTGCTTCTGCTAGGCTTGTATCCACATATTCTTCAATTGCTTTAATAGTAGTTTTGTCAAACCAAGCTCTATCTTCATCAGTAATAAATCTAGAAATCATAGAACAGTATAATTTTTAAAAAGCATATTTCTAGTTAAACAGGTAGAAAATCACATAATTAAAATCTGGAAAAATAGACGAAGTTTTCATGAAAAAGAATAAGCTATAACTAAGCAAATTAAATGTTATCGTGTTCTACAAGCGCAATAGTCAATTTAATATAGTGAAAAGAAGGAAGATATCAGCAAAATGCTAGCACTAGTGACTATATTTCATCAGTTAAATGACAGTATTGACTTTTATCCTCTTGATAGACTCAAGCTTATTTTAATATATGTTAATATCTTTGACTAGTAGAAATGTGATTATCTAAGAAGCAATCAAGAATGATATTCAGTAAACACGACAGATAAGAACCAGCCCAACCCCCAAAAGCAAAATGTGAAATGAAATATGAATCTTGACCTACAGAAAGAAAAAGAGGAAATCTTTTCTTCTCTTCCTTCTCAGTGCTACGAAACAAGAAACTAGGATGCTGTACATAATGGTCTAGTTTTCCAAGCAAGAGAAAGCATACAAACTGTAATACACTCAAGTGTAGAGACAGCCTCTGTGTGGTCTTACACACTTTGTTAGTGTTAACAGTGTAACTTCCTGGTATTGGTAGTAAATGATACTATATCATCAACCACTGCTACATCTGAAATCAGTGTGGAAAAATGTACGACTAATATACACACACACTTTCTAAATTCACCAACATATGGAAAATGTAAACATATTTAAGTAAATCACAGTGACACTAACCTCAAAATATGCTCTCCCTAAAAAAAAAATACACTTTCATATGCTTTTATATCAATGGCTATGATTTTAACTTTAAATATTCTCTCTCTTTTTATATCACCAGCACTCTATGTACCTATAGCAATATCAAGATTAGTTAATTTGGAGCATTTACAGAGTATGATAATTTAAGCACACAGCAATGCCAGTGCTGATATTAAATGTTGTAAAACTTGACTTTTTTTCTATTTTTAAAAAATTGACTGTAACTTTATTTCATTTCCCACATTCTTTTTCTGAACTCAGCATATGTATCCAGGGATAGAGGAGAAAGTGAACAGGATTTTCAAACCAAGGTTTTTTAGTCTTTCCTCTGACGTTTTTGACTGAGGTTTGTGAATGCAAATTAAAATACACCTCTCTAGGGAAAATGAGAAGGTGGCTGCTACCTGATTCTGAGCCCTCATGGAAAGAAATGAGGGATCCTAGAAGATATAGGCAGGGATGGGAAGCAAAGCTGGTTAACAATGCTGTATGATTGTTTGGAAGTGTTTCTACCATTCATCTGAGATGGATGGCAGATGTTTCACCCACTAATTCCAGTAATGTTTAATTCAGCTCCTAGCTTTACGTATCTCATTGTTTTCTTTGTTTTAACAAAATGCATGCTGAAGTCCACATGCTAAAGTATATTTAAGGAAGCGTTCATCTGTGTTGTTTCCCTTATGCTGACGAGTTGCTGGAATAACGTGATTAAAACTGTCCATGCTTGAATGCAAAGGAATTGTTATGCATTTTGTTTAATTTTGTGCTAAATCATTTGGACCGGATGCCATATATGTACACAGCATCTTACAACAAACCACGTTTTAGACATCTGCCACAATACTGAACACATTACAAATTCAAGTCATGGCAGGTAACTCCTAAATATTTGCTACTCCAAGGCCTTTAGGTTTAAGTAAAAGCAATACAAAGTGTGCTGTTACAGTAAAACATTTTATATTGCTTTCATTTTGTAATATCTTCATAAATAGAGTTTAATAAGATATTAATATATAATAATAAAATCATTATTAATATGTAATAATAAAATACACACATATTTTTCAGAGTCAATACTTTACAATCAATTCATGTCAATGCATTAATTCTATGGAGAGGGGAAAAAAAAGATGCTTCCTTGGGATATCACAATAGGAAATAATTATAGTAGTTAAGATCCACAGCAGTGGTGGTTACATGTTGACTTTTTACTGGCAGCTAAAATACTACAAGCGGAACTTCACATGAAATTGAAACACTAGGCACAAAAATATTCATAGATCAGCTGATAAATACATACAGCTGATAAATACAGCTGCTTTCTGAATCATATAAAAGTGATTTGGAGGATATGAGTCATTTTTTCATCATAAGCATGTGAGCTTTTTCTGTGAGGAAATCAAAGAAATTTCTAATTGTGGTTTGTGCTCCACTGTACAAATTCAGGGCACCTTTTTTTGGGGGACACTGTATTCAGGACTATTTTTTATTATTATTATTACTATTTTTAGGACTGTCTCACCATAGTCAAAAGTAGCACACGTTGGAACACTGAATATGCATATATTTTAATGTTCTCCATCCTATAACTGATCTAATCTATAAGTACATAACATAACATTTGTTCGAATAGAATCAGAAGGCAGACCGCATGTAAAATAAAAAAAAATCTTTCATCCTGGCCTAATAATGCTTATCTTATTATGAAATCTTAGGCATGTGATAGCATAAATGAAGTGAATGGCTAAACCCAGTAAGTATTACAAAATGATAGTTATTGTACCTGTCAGCAATTACTCTACTACATTCATGCTTAAAAAGTGTTGTAAGGACAGTGCTGTCGCTGCATTCTTCTGCTTTTATAGTGAGCATTCCTTGCCAAATTCTAGAAAGGTCTCGAAGGTTGAAGATATAGTGAAATTTAGATGGTGTAGGTAGCATCTTTGTCTAAAAAAAAATTGTTATTGTTTAAAATCAGTAACAATCAGAAGGAAAAAGAATAATACAAAATATAAAATTATAAATATTAATATAGACATAGATCACAAAAGTAACAAAAATACTATTTGCCATACCTCCCATTCTGGACAACTGCCTTCTAAGAAGTCAACAATATCTAATTTGGTTGGAAGCATGATTTAGTACTAGATGTGAAATCTCATCTTCTAGAGCATTTAATTAGTTTATATGTTGCTCTGTGTTTTATTACTTTAAAATGTTAAATTATGAAGAATTTTACTCCCTGTTGCTAGACAACACTGAATGCAGCCTTAGGTAATAAAAATAAAACTATAGGAATGGCTGGACTGATATATCCATTCAATTGTTTTATAAATTGTAATCTGATATTTTTCTTTTGTTTTCTTCACAATAAGAGATACAATCTTAAAGAATATGCCCAAATTACATGAGCACTTTGTTCAGACTGATTATGATAAATCTTTCCATGCAGCTAGTACCTTTGTCCACTGCCATAATATTCTGCCTGCCGGGACCAATTTTTTCACCATATCACATACTTCAGAACTGAATTTTCTACATGGATGAAAGTATCCACAGCCAATAACACCTAAAAAGATAAAATGCAACATACAATTAATCTAACAGTGTCAGATACTATAAGTTGTGAATAAGATTAAGTATTTATTTAAAATTTAATTTGTTTTTAAATCACCCATGAGGTAAGTCTGTCACTCTTGTCACTGGCTTTTGTGAACAAAGACTACTATAGAAATAGCTGGGAGCAATTCACAGATTTTATTAAAATGCTGTTTTGATGAAATTACCAATATTTGGAACTCGAACAACAGGGTGTACTTCAGACAGCACTAAAGTGGAATGGTAACCTATATATCAAAAGAAGGGCTCATATTCTTCCAGAAAACAAGCCCTGCTTTCTTATCATTTTGCATGTCCAAAATCAGAAATCAAAATCTTACACAGCAATATTTTTGCTGAAATACACTTCCAGATGTTTCACTGGAGGTACACTGAATTTGTGTGAGAAGAGAGAGAGATGAGTTTTACACATTTTGAAACAATTAATTAAAAATACAAAAATTAGAAGGAAAAAAAGTACCAAAAATTTTGTCTATGGATGCATTGGAGGGCAATGTACAATTGAATACAGAAAACTGTCTTTTTAAACGCTGGGGAATGTCATTACGGCCTCCTCCAGGATGAATCATTGCTGCTACTAATTGTACATCTACAATTGTAGTGAAGTCCCCAGGTTTATCCAAGCTGTACATTCCTTCCATTTCCATCATCTGTCGGACAATTTCATTTGTTACCTGTGAGTTTATGTAACAAATAGGAATCAGAAATTCAAATAAACAAACAAAAACTGTCATATATACTGTCAATATACTGTCAAATTAATTTCCCATTATTATTTCCCAGCATTACTCACTAATGCTTAGAGATAGGTTTTTATTTTGGTTCAGATTCATATTATACTATCCTCCCAAGTCATACGGGAAAGTTTGAACCAACTGCTTTTATTAAACAGCATAAAAATTCCTTCAGAGGTGTTAATAACTATATGTTCCCTTTAACAACAAAGCCTTGCCTTGCCTTTTATTAAGGGGAAGAAAAAAAAAAAAAGAACAGAGGAGAAAAAAGTTTTGTTCCATTATTTGCTGCTAGACGTTCAGCTCTAGAGCATTTTTTAGTTCTATCTTGGCCTTTCATTGAACATAAAGAACTAGTTCTTTTTGAAACAGAAATCTGCTCCTTCCAGAAAGGAAACTCCCTGCATGTGCTTGTAGGGATGGGGAGGCATAAGAGTTTTCCCCCATAGCAACTGCTCCATGAATATTCAGCAAGCTTTACATAATCACATACTACAACTCCCCGCAAAGTTATGACATGCAGCAAGGCACAGACCACAAACCACCAATCTCTTAAGTAATATTCAAGCAAAATCTTGGTGCCATAATAATGGACCTTTCCTTCATATTATTGGTCACTGTCTGGCCTTAGGAGGACTTTGTCTTAAACAGAGCCACACAGTCAAGCAGTTTAGGTTGGGGCTCATTCAGTGATGATTTCAATTTTTAAAAAGCTAAAGGGCTTTTTAGGTTTGCATAATTTGCTCCAACAAAGATGAAAAAAGGTAACAGTAGGCTACTCCTCCCAGTTTGGTATCATCGGCAAACTTGCTGAGGGAGCACTCTGTGCCTTCATCCAGGTCATTGATGAATAAATTGAACAGGACTGGACCAAGGACTGACCCCTGGGGGACCCCACTAGCCACAGGCCTCCAAAAGACATCTCAAAAGACCTCGCACCTGAGCTAGAAAAACTTCAGACCTACAACAGGAAGAAACAGTGCCATACTCCTTTTGCCTTTTTGATTTTTCCTCCCTTTTCAGTCTCTATAGGTATATGAAATCGATACATCCAGACTACAGACACGCGATGGTTCATTAAAGACCAAATATATCTAATCCAATTCTCAAATCAATTAATTACCTTTGAATTTAGAGATACCTTTTACTACTTTTTCCTAGATATTCCCTTTTCTTTTTTTTTTTCTTTTCTCAAAAAGTATGCTTCCTAGTTCTTTCAAAATAAGGCCAAACTTCCAATTAATAATATGATACTTTGGTGACATTTTAACTTGATTTTACAAAAACATAAGGAAGAGACTAATAGTTGATGAAAATATTGAGGAAATCAAATTATTCCCATAGGTAGGAAAAAAAAATCCTTACTAATAGTTTGAATTAAATTAAATGTTTATTTACCTGATCTCCCCATTCATTAACAACTGGCATATTGATATCATCAATAAACACAGTCATTTTTCTGCCTCCAGGTGGTCCATAAGTACTTCCAATGCGTTTGTCCACATAACTTTCTATTGTCCTCTAAAAAATGAAAGTTCTTTCATTTAAAAGTTTTTTTTTGTGTCCAAAGCAACAATATTTAATACATGCTGTTAGAAAAATGTGTTAACTGATTTCTACTACAACACTTTCCCTATCCAATTATTTCTTTTTTATATTAGCAGTGTTACCTCTGATTATTCCTAAGTGTTTTCCTATTTATGGCACTCTTTACAAGATTTCCCAAGATGTCAACCAACTCTGGCTACCAGAAAAGCTCTTTTCAAAGTTTCAGACCACTCTGCCAGCCAATTATTATTAGGAAGTAGGCAAGATAAATGATATTAAGTTTAGAATGTTGCATTATCCATGTATGAAACATTCCAATTTACTGTGGAATCTCTCTCTTATCATACCAAGATTAACACAAGAAGAGAGAGTTCTATGAAAAGAGGAAAATAACAGATAAGAAATTTTGAAATCTGTTACATATCTTCTTTTTCATGCTTCACAAATAAGTAAGAAACAGTAGAAAGGCAGTATAGAATTTGAGAAATGAAGGATTAGTAAATCCTTCATTGTAATAGTTATATTGTAATTGTAAATTGTAATAGTTATAATTAAATTAGAATACTAGTAGTGCAAAATCTATTTCTGCTTTGTGTAGCACACAGTTTTGTTTTAACAAACATTAGTCTTATTTAGAAATGCATTTAGAACCTTTCTTCCAGAGGCTAATTCTAGAAAAGAATGCCAAGTGGTTTTATTGAGTTTGCTATGCGGCGTCTAAAGAGCATGATTGCCTCAGCTTCCTCCTAGCTAGGCTCACTTTATATGTGCAGTACCATTTCAGACCATACAGAGGCCTTTTACAATGGAGAAGATGTCTTGTAAAATAATAAATGCAATATTTTAACATTTTGGTAGCAATCACCTGTAAGTGTGCTTTTAAAAGGATGGAAGAAACAAAAGGAAAATGGTGTTTTCAGAGCTCTCAAACTATCCAGTTAAATTTTGGCCTTTCTAAAGACACGTGGAATTTAAAAAATGGCAAAAAAAAAATACAAGATAGCATAAAATACTTTCTCTAGCCAGTATTTTTTTGGTTTTGTTTTTACAAGGTTTTAATAATGACTATTCTGATGAGGAAAGTGGAATATTTTGTGATATAGACAGTAGCTTTTTTTTAAAAAAACAAAAAAGTAATTCAACTTGTGTGCCTCAGATGATGCTTGCCTTCTTCTACTCCACATACCACAGACAGAGACCTTACACTTAATAAAAAAGCTCAGCAGAAATTCTCTTGAGATTAGAATTTTTTAAAAAAGTCTGTTACAACTCTTCACCATTTTCTTAACAACATTTTGAATTAGCTTCTTAAAAACAGATACTCCATTTTGATTTTGCAGTACAGTTTGTAAAATCTCCCCCATGAACAGGTTTTCCCTTAGAATGCTTCACATATGATTACTTTTTCCTATTGGATGATTCTCACAGAATCACAGAAACGGTTCAGGTTGGAAGGGACCTCTAGAGATCACTTAGTCCAACCTCCCTGCTCAAGCAGGGACTGTAATTAGGCACTTTATAATGTTTAATTTTTTTAAAAAAATGTTTAACGTTATTCTTAGACATTTTGTAGGATTTGAGAAGTTTTCTTGAAGCATCACATTCTGACAAAGTAGTAGTCAATCATAGCACAGTGGTATAAACCCACTTTCAATCAATTAAAAATCTATCTGCAGTTATTGTTATATTTAAATGGAATTTAATGGAATTAAATTTCTTTTTATTGCCAAATAACTTCAGAGCTTTAAAAAATAGTTTTTAACCATCAGAATGAATATATTTTAAACACTCAAGAAAAATGTGCAAGAACAGCCTGTTCTGTTTTTTACCTGAAACATAAATGGTTCTGTGGCAGATGAAAAGTTTAAACATTTTGATAAATGTTCTTCTGGGTCATATTTCTTCACATATGCCTTTATCATGACTGTCTTCGCAGTTCCTTGTTCTCCTGTGAGCAAAACTGCCTGCAAAAGACATTTAAATCAGACAGGCATTATCAAAACTGCTGATTAAATTCATAGAAGAGCTGTTGTAGAAAAAGGGACACTTTTAGTGTCTAATTTTGAATGATACATTATTCTGCTACTTGTCTCTAAAAGCATTGACACGGTATGTGTTTTTAATCTCATCAGATTCTCCAACAGAAATCAGTTAAGGAAGAAGTGAGAAAGGACACGCAGCCCAAATAAAAAGGAGCAAGTGACAAAGTACAAGAGGTCCTTTTAGTCTAGTCTTAGGAGGTTCTTTTTCTAGTCTTAGGAGGTTCCTTTTCTTAGTCTTCTAGTCTTAGTTCTTTCTAAATCAGAAAGTTGCTGAACCAAAGGATAAATATTATTATTTTTCTTTGTTTTGTTTTTAAATCTTTTATAGAAATGCCCCTTGTCATCTCATGTTGGGAGCTAGGTAGGAACCCTGCTTCTTTTTTCCTATGGGTTACTTTCCAACTCAGACTTTTATACTTCACGTCTTTGTTGGATGGCATTCTCTTCAGCATTATATCCACTCCATGAAGCAGCTGATGTATTTATTTATGATTGTAGGCATGGAACTTGACAATGCATGGGATTCTTTCCAGTATCTGAAATGTTCAAATACTCCTGACTGATTTTTTCCTGCATTAAGGTAATGCCCTCCAATAAACAGCCACAGTCACGACAGAGTGGTCTCATTCTTTACCCTATTTTCTGAACATTCAAGAGATCAACTGACCTTTATAACACATATCATTATATAAACCCTCTGCAAAACATACAAGTGAACCTGTAAAAAACCTGTAAAATGCTACTCTGGCTTCATCTAGTACATGCAATCAGCTGTAATGAAAGCTCATCCTACCACAATCTGATCCAAGGTAGAAGGGAAATAAACATGTATCTCTATCACAACTCAATATGTGATTAAATTATCCTCAACAAAGAAAAATGTGTGAAAACAAAGAAAGCTGGCTACTTCCATGGAGGGGAACGTTCTGTTTTAGAGGGAAACATAGCAGAGTCCGATGACACACTGAGAGCTACAGCCTTCTGTTGAAGAGAGGTGGATATAAACCACATATCAACAGAAATACTGGACTGTGGAAAATGGTAGGTTGTATAAACTCCCACTGATTGACATCAGGGTTTGTTATCTCTATGGCAATGATGGCCAAAGGAATGTACCTGGAAAAATATCTCAACCTGAAAATATATCCCAGAACATCAGCATACAAAACTTGATTTTTTGTTTCCAACTATTACCAAATTTTGCATGCTTTTATGATCTGTGTCAGTTATGTCAAAGGAACAGCCACATTTGGTCTGTTGAACAGTTTCATCAAATCTAGTGAAAAAAAATTTCCATCCAAATCACAGGACTTAGTAGAAAAGTGAGGTTACAGCACTGCCTCAAACATGTTAGGTATTTCTAACATGGGCTGCAATTACTCAGAAGGGAGTTTAGTGACTTCTACTTCATAGGCCAGCACAGGTTTTCATAGCAAGTTGCTAGGGTTGCTAATAGCATTGCACTAAAGCAATGTGTATTGCTTTAGTGTATTTTTCAGATCTTCCACTCTGAAAATAGGCCAATATATATATTTTTTAATGACACTGGTCACTTTAAACAAGTTAAGAACCATGAAAACAGGTTGTTCCCTGCTGGCTACGACTGGGGAAGAAGTATCCGCTCCTTTTCTATAGCCATAGATATATGAAGAATATGAAGAGTACCTACAACGTGTTACTTTATAAATAGGTTTCTAATCATCTTATATTGTAGACATATAGATAATTAAATAATCCTGTACATACTTTATGTTGCTTTGCAATTGTATCTATCAAAAACTGAGTTCTGACATTGTCAACATTTGGAACCAGAATAGATGCATAGTCTGGGACACTATCTGTTGGATAAACATATTCCTGAACTCTTTTACTCCAGTGCTCCCAGTCACCTGAAATAATGAAAAAAAAAAAAAAAAGAAAGAAAGAAAGAAAAAAAGAAAATCAGCCTTGGCTGATACATATAGGAGGAGCACTACGAGTGCATATAGAATGTAATTCCTAATGGAAAAACTCCATGAAGTACAAAAAGGTGTAAACTTTCTCAAACCTATTATCTAACAAAGGAGTTACGAGTGATGACATCTAATTAGGTTAGGTCATGCAACTACTAAACATAAATGCAGTTAATTTCATTATAGCAAGAGTAAAAATTATTTACACATTGTAGACTAAGAATAGTCAATAGAAAGAATATGCAAAAATGAAATTAAAAACAAAAAAAAAGAGTACTACCTATCCTTTGAATACATCAGTATTCAATTTTTAAAAAGCAGTATTTTTTAAAAAAAAAAGGTTTTTTTCTTACCATAATCAGTAACAAACAATTCATACATCGTTTGATTTGTGCCAGGGGCGATTTCTGGTAAATCTAACTTGTTATCATGTTCTCTAATGAAGGCTTCAAGTTTATCTCTGCTGTCCAGTTCCAGAAGGGCTCCTAAACTCCACATTAATCCAAAGCTGAACAATTTATGCAGGTGGAATACAGTTGATAAGCCACCATCTTCTTTCGAGGGAATCAAACCCTCCAAAAGATTAATAGACTGAAAATATTTTTAAAATATCATTTATTAAAAAAGCAGTACGTAATCAGATTTTTACAAAATTACATATAAACAATATATGGATATGTATTTATTCAAACTTTAAAATTATATTTTAAAAACCAATACAGGTTACCAATGAATAATTATAAAGTCAAGAATCCTTTGAAATCCTACCTATATATGACAGTCACTTAAGACCTAGAGTACCATAAGAGCTTTTTAATGTTACTTATAATGCCTAGCTAGATTTTCAATACTCTATAAATGCATATGTTTTAATGAAACAGTATAATTTAGTGAGACCTAGCATACCTGTGACTGGGGAGAGCAAGTGAGTGAATGGGAGAAATAACTGAGTTGGGTGAAAACCTTGCTGTTTTTTAAATAAACCCCATTATCCAGATCCACTGGGAGTTGTTTATCTCATCTGCCACAAACTTTCTAGAGATTCAGTAGAGGAGAAATCTGGGAAACATTACCGTAAAACACTGATATGGCAACACTTTCATCATCAGAAAAAGAAGGGAAAAGTTTAATCCCAGGAAAGGTCTTCCATGAAGGCAAAGATAAATACAGTCAGAGGTTTCACTCACACACACACACACACACACACACACACAAGCAAAAAAAAAAAAGTTTTATAAATAATAATAAATTAAAAAAAAGGTGCAGAACATCTGCGTTATCAGAAACTTGTGAATTACATAGCTGCTCTGCCTGTGGTCTTGGATTCTTGAGATATCCAAAATCCATTTGATATTACACATAGCACAGTTTTGTGGAAGCAAGATATTTGAAACTCTTGAAAATTTTGACTTAAATCCACAGCAGACAATAAAGATGTACCAGCTGCTAATCCACTAATTTACTGTTAGCTATGGTGTTAGACAAAATACGATCTTGTCTACCATCCGATTAAAGACACTGTTGAATTTGTTATGAGAGTATTGATATAAAACAGCAACTACATGGACAAATGGAAAGCCTGGAGGCAAGCTCAGCAGATGACAACTGAGTCATAAAAAAAATATAGCTAAAAATCTGCAGCAAAGGACTAATGGCCTTGCAAAATTTGTCAAGAAAATAATCATTATTAATAAATCACTTATAATACTCAAGGTATTATAGGAACAGATTGTAGGAAATTATTATAGGAACTGACAGGGAGGTAGAATCAAAGCTTCCAAAGTTGATCTTGGAAGAAACAATCAGCAGGGTCTTTTATACTACATCTGAAGATAAAAAGATAATTATAATTATTCTTCATTCTCTCCTCTGACAGTACCAGTAGGATGAAATGGGCATTTGCTGCAACTTATTTTGCATTAAAAGTGTTGGAATAAGACCACTAACTTATTAAGACTTGCTTCTGAAAAGCTCCTGGACCCTGCAAGCAATGAGCTTGCTTTCTTTGTCAGGAAACAATCTTTTTGGATGAAAGTTTGTTATCAAATATCCTTTTTATTATTTTGTTTACTACTACTTTTGCTATTTACATTTAATATAAACAGTCAATTTATACAAGTGATACAATATCTGTTTACCTGCACAATATAGTTACATTCCAAAAGTTCCATTTTAGGATTAAGGTTCAATTTCATATATGTATATGCTGGTTCAAAGATTCTATCATACAAACTTTGTAAAACTTCAGCTTCTTGAGCGGAACGTTTTTTCAACCATGCCTGCAAAACATCCACAATATTCTTCTGTATAGAATGTACAACAAAGTGATGTTAGGATTAGCCAGTGATGATAAGCTTACTTGCAATATCGGTCTCCAGCTGAGAGCAGAAGAACTGATATATACCATACCCATCCGGGAAACTGTTGCTGGTGAGGCATTCTCAATGTTGTGGACCTCAAACAACAGCTTACACGTAGGAGACATAGGAATTCGATCTCCATTTGCTAGAGTAAGAGTCTTATTATCGTCCAAAACTGAATTTAGATTCTCAATCCATATTGCATCTACAGGGCCATCTAAAACAAGAAACACATTTTCTCCTGCAAAAACAATGAAAAGAGACACAGTCCATATCTCCATGATTAAACGGCAAGAAAATAGATTTATGAGAGATACTTTGAAACTTAAATAATACATAAAAATGTTTTCATAGTAGTTTCCCCTATGATGAGGGTTTCTGAGTGTCTAAAGCCATGAATTTTTTGTGTTAGTATAGACGTCATTGTTACTGATGCTTTACCTGCCATATAAAGGACAAACAGGAGCAGTGGGTTTTTTTCCCACAGCGTATTGTCCTATAGTAAAACTCTACATGTTTTGAAACGAGTGCCAATGAACACACAATACATACATACAGTGAACATACATATCTTTGTGGGTTATAGGAATAATACAAAAAAACAACTTTAAGGGGACAGTAAGACAGAAACACAAGAATAGCCAGGATTCCTGAATCTTATAGTCCATCATTAGGTTCAAACGTTCCCAATTCATAATCTGCCACAAAAGCATCATGAGTTATTTAAAATGAGTTACTTCTGCTGCTAATTGCTCTTCTTGGAACATAACTATCTCTGAGTGTTAGAATCTTTCAGCTAGGTCACAATCAATCTATAAACATCTGTTCATGTTCATGTTTCCTCCAGCGAATCTTTAATAAAAACATTTTTTAAAAAAATACAATGAATATATGTCACTGAAAAGGAATTTTGGTACTTTAATCTTAAAGTACTGAAATATGGATACTCAAAGCATTAAAAATATGGAAAACATTATTTGAGTTAATACAATTAAGTTTTATCTGTCCTAATTTAATAGTGACCAAGTAACACCTCTGCAACAGCTTGAAAACAGAAGTAGCAAGTAAACAGGCAACTTTTATCTAGATATCACGTTATAACACAGAAATAATATACTTTGAAACTATCACCATTTATTAAGGAGTGGTTTGTATTATTATCTATGTTGCCATATGTTTTTATTTAAGAGGGACCTTCTATATATTTGCAAATTGCAAAACATGATTGATTCTTAATATATCATTCAAGAAATATTTTGATGATATCACACAAAGTATTTACAAACCCTTTTTAGACTTCAATGTTTTCCTCCATAGTGTAGAAAAGATTCCATCTGTCCAATCATTAGTTGCAGTATCTAGCCTTCCAAACATCTGAGGAGCAGTAATAGCTTTTGGGTTCATGCGCATTTCTCTGTGAGGATGCCCACATTCTGTCAGTGCTCTCATTAACATCGTTATGACAGTTGTTTTTCCAGATCCACTGGGTCCAAGTGTCATCAAACCATGGCGTACTAGAGAAGTCTCATACAACTATTAAAACAGCAAAATATTCCGAGAAACATTTTGAAAAATTTTTACTTGCATTCAGTATTTTTGATAGCCAGTGACCAAAAATACATTAGACATGCAAGGCTATCTGCTGAGACTTGAGGAAAAAAAAAAAAAAAAGAAACCTTCATAATTTTTATATGTTTCAGATAGCTTCCTGATTTTTACTGTTTAGTGGAATGATAAATACTTCCACACCCTAATCCAAGCACTAAATGAGTTTACAGTAAAACAGTTTCTTGAACTAAATCTTAACTGAACTTCTTTCTTTTCACTTGATTTACTACCTTGGCTTTTAAAAATTTCTAAATCTTTCTTATGCTCAATCATCCCTACTGTAGTCTAACAAACTCCTGCTCACAGAGCCGTGTAGACCTTTACTTCTTCATTCAGGTTAAGATATCATATCTTGGAAAGGCTGGGATAATAGTATGTTTTTAAGGCTTTTTTTTTCTTTTTTTTCAATAATCTAAAGAAGATTGGTTTTCTTCTATACGATATACACACAAGCTTTGTTTTTCACCATGTTAGCAGCATAATTCCTTGAGCAGGACAGGGTTAGCTAATGACACTGTTCTAACTCCTGTTTAGAAAATGGGAAGAGGGAAGAGGGAAGAGGGAAGAGTCTACCTGCACAAGCTTAAGATTCCATGGAGGATGATTAATCAATCCTGCCTCTTCAACCTGATTAGCTACTGCAGCCTGAAGTTCTGCATATGTATTACTATCCAACTGCAATCCCGGAAAGAGGTCATTAATAAGACTCAGAAACAAAGGCTCATCTTCATCTACCTGAAATAAAAAAAAAATAAAAAAAAAAGAAGAAGCACTTAAAGCATGGTTATCCAAAGAAAGTTCTCAAACTAAAATGCAACTCTTTGATAAAGAAGATGCTTAAAAAAGAAGATGTAGAAAAAGATGCTTATGCTTATAAACACAGCTAGCCAACAGGAGGGTTCACTAAGGAAATAACATTTTGAAAGTATCACTCATATAGAATTCCAAAAGATAACTCCCACTGAGCATACAGTTTTAAAATTTTGTGAGGGATACAATTCATATAGGAATATCAAAAAATACGGATTCGACACATTGTTTTTATGGCACACTATCATCTAATCATCTAGTTTCCAGACTAGTCTCTTTCATCTTCACAGACACTCTTTTCATCCTGTCAGCTAACATTGCTTTTACTTTACAGGCAGCAACCATTTTTTGAGAGGATCTAGCTGATATGTATCTGTTTAGTCTATGACCAGCTATTCCCACCTTTATTAAGCTTTGATGTCTGCTGTTTTAAAGACTAATTTAAAAAACTGCTGGTGTACATAAAGACTTCTTCATGTTAGAATATTATAGCTACAATACTTCCACTAAAGCAATATTCCTAATTTTAAACATGTAACAACATATGGAAATATGCTCATTTTATTTCCAAGGCACGCTCATGCACATACACTAGTTCATTCTGTCTCTCCATTAACAGTTCTCACATTCTATAACTTTTAAAGTAGCTGATGAAGCAACAGTTCACTGAATAGATAGATGAACATCTAAAAATATTTGACAAATGATTATTAAATATGTGCAAACTATACTCAACATTATAAATTCATTCATCAATATAGGAATTGCACCCTTGGTAGGTATATAAACATACATTGTTGAGCAGACTGACATTAAAACAACTGATCAACTGGATATTCCAATTATTTAGTTTATGGTACGGTAATCACTCTGTACACAGGTACTTCAGAAAATAATGTAACACCTTTTGTCACTATTAAACTATTCGGAACCCTTGCAACCTAAGCACTGTTTTCAAATTTATTAAACTCACAGTGCTGCTAATGATCACATGATTATCACATTTCAAGTTTTAAATAAAAGTTAGGTTTGTGATTTTTTATCATCTACTTTTTTTATCATTTTACAAAAACTCTTGAAGCATCTAGATGACTTGTTTATACAAAATATATGGGTTTTTTTTTCCTTACCAGCTTAGAAAGATTCATATCTCTAAGCCCTCTCATTACAATACTTAATTCACTTTCATTTGGTCTGGCTCTCTTCTGAGATCCAAGAGTTCTCAAAACGGAAAGGATATTCCTCAGACCAAAGTCATAATGAACCTAAAACAGGCAAAGGAAGAAAATAAGCTTTATGCATGAATTACAAGTTTTCTAGCCTTCTTTCATCGGGATATCAAACTTTACTTTTGTACTGTATAGTTTAGTAACCCTGCTTAGAAAAGGTAGCTAAAGTAGGAATTGCTGCAGTTGTTTAGCAATTATTCTATTTTTAAAAATAATGCATATAATAAGGTTTATGTGGAGGAAAGTGGCAAGAGTGGTGTTTTTTTCCTCTCTCTTCTACTTTCATTTTTCTACTTAAAATCTCATTGACTTCACTACTAATAATGCTACATAGTGATTACACTGTGGCCTTCCACAGCAGGGTTCTGAGCTATTTTCAACTGAGGCAGCTTAAAGCCTCAGATGAAAACAGTGCCACAGAGCAATCCTAATCCTCAGAGAAAAGTGCCATAACCAAGTTAATTTTTCCTGGCTGCAGCCTTTAGACAGAGAATCTCAGACATGTGCAACTACACACTATGATCATTTAACAATTTAGATAGATGTGCACATATCACTATGTAAACACATATTAACATGTGACACTTGTGACACTTTAAAAACAACCTACATAAACCAAAACCTACAGGGATCTATTTTGTAAATGCTATCACAAAGGGGAAAGGAATGCATAACACTACCTGCTTGGTGAGCTGCTCCTCACAAAGTTTATAAAGAACGAAAAATTTCTGAGCCAAGATCACATTATCAATAAACCCACAGCTTGCAAGCTTAACTCTCATAATTATCTGAAAAACAGTATTTTATATTGGAAATTCCATTAGTTTTTCTGAAGACAGGTAAGCAAATTCAAATACCTGAATTATTTAAAATATATATTTTTCTTTCTGTTCAGACATTAACTGTACCTGTCTATCTGGAACCATCATTGAAACAGTCCTAAATTGAATTTTGAGATTTTCTGGTAGTTCTTGACGTCCAGCATATCCAGGATTCTGTAAAGGAAAACATGCTGTATTTCTTAATTACATTAGTCAGAATAATTTCCTTTTTATTGTTCAAAAAATGTAGATTTATGCATAAATTCTTAGATAGATTCAGAATTAAGATTATTTGTCCACTAATGATTAATATCAAGAATTTTAGCTTCTAGCTATCAGAAATTTACAATTTTATGGAATAAAACATCTATCTGGTCAATTTCCTCTGGTATATTCAAAAATGCTGGAAAACAAAACAAAACAAAAAACAAAACATAACTTTTACAATGGTTAAGAAGCCTAAAGGGTAGCCTTGAAGTATGGAATCTCACTGAGTGATTTATGGTCTCTGCAATTCTCTTTTAGTACAAACCTGACTTTAATAATGCTTCAACATAATGCAGACAGAAGGCTTTAACAAGGACACAATGAAAACAAAAGAGAGAAGAGGGAGAGGGGGGACGAGAGGGAAGAGAGGGGGGACGAGAGGGAAGAGAGGGGGGACGAGAGGGAAGAGAGGGGGGACGAGAGGGAAGAGAGGGGGGACGAGAGGGAAGAGAGGGGGGAAGAGAGGGAAGAGAGGGGGGACGACAGAGAAAATTTCAATGATCAAGAATGTAGGATCTGTAGATTTCCTAAAACATGCTGCAAATGTGAGAAATAATTCTCAGGCCAAGTTTGAGCTTCAGGCATAGAATGCACCACTTTGGTACCACAAAATCAATACTGACAAAGTGTCAGCAGTATGCCTTGGAAAAGGCACCGGCAGCAATATGAGGTTATTTCCTGAACACAATTAATAAACGATGCCTAGAATACTTAGGCGTTTGAAGGATGTAGTGTGAGAAAAATTTCCTCAAAATAAAGCTGAAATCAGGTGGTATTTAAGAAATATAAAGTAACCAAAAGAAATTTCTGGCCACCTCTGTTTTTATCCTATCATTATTCAGATGAAGACTTTAATTTCCCATAAAGCTATTCTGGACTTCCATCTACTTTGATGGCATTTGGAAACATCCAACTACCCTCCTCACAAGATAACAGGAATGGTTTCTGTGAAGCCTCAAAAATCTCATGTTTTATTCTTGGTATGAAAACTTGAAAAGGTCTTTTATCTGCATAAAGTACTCAATAGAAAAGACTTATTTCCCTGAAAAATGTCCTTCATGCATGCCTAGACTTCAGGGAAGGTTTTCTTCCTTCCTAACAATAACTTTCTCACTAATACTGTTAAAGCATTTCATGCTAAGCAGCAATGTCTTTTAGTGTTTAAATCCTTTCTAATACCAGAGAATTCCAGAACTTTGGACAGATTTGTGACCTACATAAACAGCTGCAATAGAGTAGTTAAGGGATATAGTTCACTAAAACATATGAATAATCTTAATGAAAATACTACAGTATACAATTTGTGAACAATCAAATTACTCATAATTTGGGTTTTTTTTAGACTAATCTTGTAGTTGACAGTGCCGTCTAATTAACAAGTTACTTTGTCATATAATTAACTTTTAGAGAGTGTAATATGCCACTTCTCAGGATTATTACTATATTTACCATTGTAAGGAAAATTCCAAACTCCGGATTTAAATCTACAGTGTCTCCGTCAGAAAAAATGAATTGTTTTTTTCTTTCTTTTCTTGCTGTTAAAATAATATAAATTTGTTGTGCTGCTACTGACAGGACAGGCAACTCAATTCGGTTGAACTCATCAAAACAACCCCAAGATCCGGACTGAGCAAGACCTAAAACAGAGAAAAAAAGATCTGTTGCTCTTCATGCATATTTGAAACTATGGACTACATGTACTTTCCCACAAATAATGAAGTATGATTAGACTCATTTCTAGCCCTACAATCAAGCTGTAGCTCCTTTTAATCCATCTGAATATTTTGGTACCTGTATTCAAATTGAAAATGCTTAATAGTGAAAAACAACCAGAAAAAAAAAAAAAGAAAGAAAGAAAGAAAGGGTCCTAAAATATCTCAACAAAAAAATGTGTTTTTTATTATTATTTTAATTTGCCTTTGGGAGTTCCAGCCTTGATAATCCTCCTAAGTTACTTTTCACTTGCCTCTCAGATCATAAAGGTTAGAATTAAAAACCGAAAAAAAAATTGGACTAACTGGAGTTTTAAACAAAATATTGATCAGCACAAGAATATATTAAACTTAGTGCATATATCCCAATGTGCAAGCATCCATGTTTTAAATCCACACGAAACTGCTAATTTTTCAAGGACTGCTATCCAGTACTAACAATGAAATGCAAACAATGCTCTTTGTGAATTTGTGTGTGAAAGAAAAGGAGACAGAAAAGGAAATAGAAAGAAATTTAGAAATACAACATTAATATCAGTAACATTTTCATAAAGGATTAATTTTCCAGTAGCCTGATTTGAGTTTGTAAAAGGGACTTATGTATTTAGTAGCAGCTAAGAGAACCGCTGTGCCTTCAAAAACATGTACGTGAGAAAATTTGAGGCAGTTTTTTTTAGATGACATTGAAGTATGTCTTTGAAATACATAATCATCATGTCTGTAGTAGTTTACTTTCACATTTATTGAAAAACAGCTATTCAGAAGTGAAAGATTTAACCAAATCATTCAGTGAATATTCCCTTTACTTACATAAGGCTAAATCACTTCAAAGTGCTTCTGTCATAGCTCAAAATATTTTTTAAACTTAAAATAGCTTGGCTTGTAAAAGGGCAACATATTTATTTATTAATGGTTTTGGGCACTTTTCTCCTGGAATTATTTGCTTGTTAGAAAAAAAACAGAAATCTGATATAGTTTCAACTACTTATTTTTCAATAACTATATGCATTTGGAAAATGGACAGACAGAAACATCACAAAGCTCCACAAATTCTGTATCAGGGACAAGACAACAGACAGAATAACTCCTGAGCAAGACCTGATCTAATGATCTGCTCTGAGCAGGACGTGGGACTAGATAACCTGTGGAGGGTCCCTTCTATTCTACATGAATCTGATTCCGTGAAGTCTTACCTTTGAAAATTCTACCCAAACCTCTGAAGTCCATTTGATCTGAACAGTTAAAGACTACTACATATTTTCCCAGAGCCTTTCCCATGTCTTTGGTCGTTTCTGTTTTACCAGTTCCAGCTGGTCCTGCTGGGGCACCTCCCATGTTCATTCCCAAAGCCTGAGCTAATGTTATATAGCACCTGTAAATGTTAATTCATATTATTAATTAATACATATACATAATATACATATGTATAACAGTAAGCTACATGACAGATTCTACTGCTACTGTGTTGAACCATTATTTCCTCAGAAATCAGCTCCATTGATAGCACTGAGACTTCAGGAAGTTCAGAGGTATAAAAGCCACAGAATACAAAATTAAATTATACATTAAAAAATAGTTATTTTTCATTTATCTGGCTGGTTATGAATTGTGACTATTGGACGAGGCAAACATAGCATTACACACCACAAAGGAATACAATTATATGCCACAAAGGAACTTCTTTTTATCTACCTCTGCAGGAGAAAGAACAGATTCTGCCAAATTACTTGGTGATTCCTAACTCTCCTTTTGGAGGGTTGGGAGAGATAAGAAGAAAAATCCCAATTCACCCTCTCCCCACCATTTACAATTTGGTGGACTTAATGTCTTAAAATTCTTTATGGAATTTTAAACATTTAACCCAAACTCTTCTTCAAAATAGAAAGGCGATATTAATGTACAATACAGTTTATAATGATCGAGTTCTGATACTAATGATCTCAGTTCTCACCTCAGTTACTAAATCACAATAAGCCTGGGGGTGATAATATTTTCCTAGAAATTACTAATCATACAAAATTAGTGACATTCTATTTTACTTTTTTCTTTTTTTTTTTTTTTTTAAGAGCATGATTAAGCAAATGTATGAGATGATTTTCATCATCAGGCTCACAGAGCACTTAAAGCAGAATGTACCTCTCTGAAGATAGTATGCTAAATAAGATACATGTAAAAATTTACTGTAATTTTTATTCTAACCTGTCTGTGAGAGGTGTTATAACTAGACGATCAGTGCAGCCCAGAAATTCATTTTGGTAAACAAAATCAACATCTGTAATGGACACCAAGACTTGATCGAAATCCTCCTTAAAATAGAATCTACACTGCTTTAACCATTCAAAATCAGTTGGTGATCTGATGTGCATTTTTACCTTTAAGAAAGTAAAGAGATGAATCAGTTATATCTCAGCATACTTTTATTGTCCTTGATGATACATTGATAATCTGTATTATGAAAATACAGTGACTACTGAAGCATTGTATAATAAGTATGGATGTATGCTAAATGAATATTAACAAATATCTCAATCATTTAAGTGAATAGATCTTCCTATTAAAAAAAAAAATCTTAAATTGATTTGATAGTATGTCTAGTCCTTCAGGTGAAACACTCTATCAAGCCACCTAACACATTGGAAAAAATAGTTTTAAATGAAATAATGAATCTGAGGAGGGAAGCATGAATTCAAATGATGTAATTTGAATTTTGGTAAGCTTGTTCCGTCAACAGCCAAAAAATCAAGGATGTAGTATTAAGGGCTGTCATTCCTCAAAGAATAAAATAACATAAAGTATTTAGCACAGTCTAAAACGTTCACACTTGGAACAGGCATCACTTGATGGTTTTAGCAGATGTTTCTGTTTGTCTACCATGTATTCCCCTCCTGAACTAATAAGAGAATTCCAATAAAAGGCTCTCCAAAGTAGGATTGACATGAAGAAGAAATCAGGAGGGATGGAAGAAATTGCTTTCATTGCTGTCACTTAGAATGCGTGGACATAAAGTTCAACCTAGTGGATCATAGGCCTGTTATAACCAACTACTGAGGTTCTCTAACAAGACACAAGGAAATTTTCTGTGACAATAAAGCCACAACATTCACTCAGACTTAGCTTTCTAGCTATATAATTAGGAATAATCCAATTTTTTTTTCTTCTTCTTCTCTCAAAGAGGGGACATACTGAAAGGTTTGGAGTTTCAAAACATGTAATTCTTTAAGAAATAGAGAAATATTCTAGGAAAACTGTAAACATGTACTTCCTTACTACAGTGAGACTCCGCATGTTTTTGTCTTATAAACTGTAGCTACCATATATGTAAAAGATGATCATTATGACAGAAAATGCACTTAATTTTCAGAAATCAAAATCTGTACTTTACCAAATCATCAAAAATATCACGCTGATGTACATGAATAGTGACCAAGGTTTCAAATTTCACTCTGTCAAACTTAGAAAGGTCATGCGTGGTCTGGCTAATCAAAGTATTCAAAATATCCAGAAATCTTGCATTGGTTACATGCATGATTTTTCTGTCATCTTTAGCATTGTGCAGAGCCTCTTCTGCATCATGTGTCCACAACATCTGAATTCCCAATAATCCAACCTACAAATTTAATATGTGAATAAATAAAAAAAACCTTTGTTAAACACGAGACTTGCTATTAATTCCTGAGATATAATAAGAACAATAAATTATGGAACCAAATTATCATGGGAGCCAGAAAAGGTTATTTCAGTATGCTATTGTGCCCAAGTTAAATGGTTCTGCAGTGAAACTGGAAACTTATGAGAAAATATCTATAACCTTTCATGAAAATATATGTTAACACAGGCAACCTAAGTACAATTCTCAGTTTTACTTCCTGGTCGTTAGAGTACTCCAGTGATATAAACATAAATGGTCTTAATAATAGATAAAAACTAGAATAACAACAGAAGAATAGAATAACAGAGAAATTAATGAAGAAAAAACAAACAATTTTTGTAGAATATTTCTGCAGTATTCTGCACAGTTTCTGTTGTGTTCTAATATCTTTATTCTCTATTCTTGGCTCAACCACATTTGCCAACCAATATTTGCCTCGGCAAGGCATGGGGAAGAAGATCTCTACAGATACTAATTAAGCCCCTTTTAAACATTTGAAAATCAAACAAGATGGTCCTTATCGATTTAAAGAAAAGTAACAAACTTTTACAATATGTTAAGATAGTACAGAATTATGCTATAAACACACTTTATAAATAGAAATACTAAATATTATATTACAATATATAAAATAGGGGCTTTATATACACATATGCATTAAATAATTAACATATTAAAAAGGTTAAACACCCCTCTCAGAAAGTGTAAGATAGACTTTATATTCTCCAAGAAAGACAAAATAATTTCAAAGTTGAATTATAATAAAATACAATAAATTTAAATATAATAGAAAGAATTATTATGCTTTATATAGATTACCAAAACTGAAGTCAGCAAGGGTTGCCTGCTACAGAGTAAATCCATATTGTTATTTCCTCTATTTAGCTTCCTCATATAAACATCTTTACATCCCACCTTCCCCATCCCAGAATACACACATAAATGTACATTCTATATTCTCACCTGTGCTGGGAAGTGATTAAGAAAAGTCAGCAATTGATATCCAGGGTCACTAACTTGGTAATATGCTGCCCTAATTATGGCATGCAATGAATTCTGTTGCACACGCAATAAATCTAGCAACCAAAGCTCTACTGGTCCTTTTGCAATCACTGGAGTGTCCAGCTGAAAAATTAACACAAACAAAAAGGACACAGTTAACAAATATCTTCAACAGTATTAGTTACCAAATAGTCACTAAATTTCAATTCAAGAGAATTACAGATTTAACTTCAATAAACATGAACATTTGAGATAATTATTTTATTACATAGACCAATTAACAATAATTTAATAAATGCACATTTAATAATAGCATGATTTAGCTATTAACATTGTTATCATCATCTATTATTATCTATTAACATTCTGAAAAAATAAAAGAAATTCAGGGAATTACTGCAATTTTTTCTCCTTCTCTTGATATGACTGCCGTTATGCGATCGTAATCCTTTGGGTGAAACTGGACTTCATTTATATTGTCAGATATGGAGGGCAGATGTGGCTGTAAAGACAATTAAGATGTTATTCAATGTAATAAAAATTAAACTGAAATAATGTTATCTTTCAAAAGTAATTGAGCTTCAGGTCTTTGTAGGCAATAATTACAGGAATGTTGGTATAGCACTGTAGTATTTGTTAGAGTTTCCAGAGCAGAACTAGCAGAACAGACTGTATGAGATCAACTATTATATTTCAGTCATCTCCCAGCAACCAGCCAAATCAGATTCAATTTGAAATATTCAAAGCAAGAAACCCTCAAAAATGTTACCTTCTTCTTCTGGAAGGACAAAGCTCCAGCCAATTATGTGAGAGGACAATATTCTAGCACCTTTAATATCGTACATTTTTAGATTACAGATATCCACTTCATAATTTAAGGACTAAAGAGACGAATGAAAATTTCTCTTCCATGCAAAAGGTAATAACAACCACTATATTTTAATCAATTTACTGCTTTTCCATTATTTAAATATAAAAATCACTGAAGATATACCTGAATTGTATGAGAATCACTTGCTTGTCCAAGAATTTCAAGAAGGGCAGGATCAGAGACAAAAAAGAATCTTGGAAACAGTAGCCTTTTCTTCTCTAAGTACCTTTAAAATTGAACATGATTTTTATTAGAATATTTCATCTTTATGTTTTCAACTTAAGATGGAAAATAAGACTGAAACATTAAATATTTTATTTTCCACAGGTATAGTATTTAAAAATGGGCACATGCTAAAGTCAATCTCTAATTAGAACATTTTAAGAATACACTCAGGAGAAATTTTGAGTAATAAATACTTTTTGAAAGAGTAAATAAATTTTAAACATGCTTTGCACTATCACAAAATTACTGGCCGATACATATACAAAGCAAGTTACTGTTTGCTTGCTCACTGTACTGTACTTCACTATAGGACTCTACAGAGCATCGCCCCTGGGTGCAGATTTACTCTCACCATTGAAGCACAAAATATGCTGAATGTTGGAATGACCTCTGTAACCTTGAACACTGAAGTAAAAATCGATGTTTTTGTTTAATGTATACTTTTAAATACATGTTTATTTGTTTTAATGAATACGGGCAGTAAACAGTTATTGCCTGGTTTGCCCTCAGGTCTTTTCATATAGTTTGGTAACTATCTAGTTTTACCTGGGAAAAAAATAATAATATGCCAACTGTAATAAAATCTTCCAAGTGTATAAATACAGTATAAACACATATTTCAGCTGTTCTCCTATTGCTAGACACTGAAGTATGTTATTCTGAAGCAAGTGGAAGCTATAAATGTAAACTGGAGAAAGCTGATTCCTTCTCCACATTTGCATTTAAAAACATTTATATGTTTAAATTGTAACAAAAGTGAGAAAAGTTTATATAAAGTATTTATGAAATATTAGGACATTAAAAAAACCAAACAATTCATACCCTGTAAGTGATTTCTGACACACTTCCAACTGTTCATGTAAATGAGGGAGAAGTTGCCCCATAGTCTCATCTCCAACACAGCAGTTGATTACATTTGGGTTTTCATGTGCTCGTTGCATTATTTTTATCCATGATTTGTCAATATTCTGAAAACGTTTTGCTTCCTGTATATGATCAAAACATTAGTACTTTCCCAAAACAGTCTTTTGAAAATAATTACAGCTTTTTATCCATAAGAGACAAATATTATAAGTTTACCTGGGGTAACTGCTTTGCAATATCTCCCCCCACAAAAACAGCTTCAAGGTAAACCCACAGGTTCTGCACAACCAGCCATTCTTCAATTATATCAGTAGAGCTGCTTAGTTTATAAATCCAACTCTGAATTTCCTTTTTAAATGGTGCATTGTATCTAAAAATCAAAGAGGGAAAATAAAAAATATTTAATTCTAAAGAAACCTACTGTAAAGTCACAAACTTACAAGTTTGCAATTGTGAAAACACTTGTTTCACTTGAGAGAGAAGAATTCCCTAAAAACTTTTTAGCAATCTGCTTATATTGAAATATATTAAGATGATAGATTGTTGTTACTGCATGAAAGTCTGCCACCCACAGGAAGCTTTTAATCATCTATTAACTATGTAACTTCTGTCCTTTTTAATTTGAAGGATAAGATTCCACCCACATTTACTGCTGATTGAGTCTAATAATACAATTGCTATCTCCTTGTGTTTGTAAGCAACATGGAAAAATTCTAAAATATCATTAAAATTTTTAAAAATTACCTATTGCTGAGTAAAGAGCCAAGAATCATTAAACTGTCCTCCATTAAGGTTATTATTTCAGATGATTCAGTTCCCTTTAACAGTAGCTCTCCTCTTCCTTTGAATGGTGAGAAACTCAGAACTTGGCCTCCCCAACTATCAACTATTTGAGATAGTTTGGCTTCAATATCTTTTTCCTTTGTAGCAGATATACATATATCCTGCGAAGAAAGGACTGCTTTTTAGAATCTACATTCCTCAGAAATAAAACTGTTCCTAATTACCCATATTGCATGTCTAATAAAGGAGTAATTAAAACAATATACAAAAAATTATTAAGCAGTACAGATATGTATCACACAAATGCACAGAACATGACTAGTTTTAGTGGAAATCTCACTGAAATTAAAAGTATGAATAACTGAAAAATACACGCTGCAAAATACAAACAGATTGCATTTCTATAGCTTCACCATTTTGCTACTCTTGTAGAAGGAGATTTCTGAATTATCATTTCTACATCTTTTTTGGAGAGGGATATGGATTCACATTCACATGAGCATTCAATCTCATCCCATTTAAATTGATAGAATCACAGTAAATTAGGCCCTCCAGAGAACATCTAATCCAACATTCTATTCAAAGCAGAGCTAACCTGAAAATTATATCACCTTGCATGAGGTCTTATCCTTGTAGTTTTGGGAAAAGCTTTTGCCATAAAATCAAAGTATGAAGATAATATCATTAACATGTATATTTACCATATACATGACCATATACAGAACATTCGCATATAAAGAACTTTCCAAACTCTATTCAAAATATTGTTCAAGATATGTGGGAGATATTTTGAAGATGCAAACTGTAGAAGATATAAATATCCAGGGAATTGTTCACATTATATGCGAAGAAGCATGGAGTTTTACATGCAAAATTTGTGATTTGCTTACAAATCTTTAAATCAATCCCTGAATAAAATTTAAATGAAAAATTCAAAAGTCATTTGAAATTTTGTTTGCTTTTCTGGCTAGAATGAATGGCAGAAATTATCTAGAAAGGTCTTTCCATACAGTTTTAGGCAATCATTTCATAAGTTATCATTTTCAAAATTTTGTGATAACAAAAAATGAAAAAGCAGAAAAAAACTCATGTACAAACCTCAATATCATCTTTATGTTGAAGAAGTGGTGCTTCCATGATATTTCTAAGGCAAAAGGTATCCGATTCTATATCGAACTGATGTCCTGTTGTTTCAGCTATACGATTCCAGTGTCTCTGCTTCATTGCTTTGTTGGTCATCATTTCCAATAAAGGACAAGACTCACTGAAATCATCAATTCTCTTCTTGAGATCTAAAAACGCTTGCCAGTTTTTGAGTCCTTTAGGTAGCTTACGACACCTTTAGTTGAATTAAATTAATCACATTTGTCATAATAGAATTTAAAATAAGAACTTTTTAAAATGTTTTTAAAACAAATGAGATTTTTTTAATTTAAGGTCATCTTTATTTTTGTTGTTTTTCTTCAAATTTGAGAAATGTAACATTTCTTTTCATTTACTACTAAATTAGCTAGAGGTTGAAAACAGGCAGATTTCTAATAGCACGTTAAAGGTCCGGTACTCAGAACCCCATTTCCCTTATTCAGCCCTGCGAGCCAGGAGACTGTTTTATACAAGGATGAGATGCTACAAATCAGATGTTTGTCAACATCTTGCTGCTTTGAGATAATTTTAATCTGTAACCTCCAATGTAGGAGAGAAAAATCGTCTTGGGCATATATTTCCCCGAAAGGTTATTCATCCCTGGTTAATGTTTGCCTTTTATGATATTCACAGACAATGCAACTATAAGATCAAAACTTCGACTCTGGAAGTCAAACTACGGAAACTCTTCACTTGCTAACTATATGCATCAGAACAATATATTTGATGCAATACATGAGATAAACTCCAGAAAAAAAGATTATGTTTTCCACTTGGAGACAAATTATATTCCATTTACTTATTAAACTACCATGATGTTCTACACAAAAAACACGTAACAGACAGAAAAATTGAATAAGAAACATTACATTCTGTAGTAAAGATCCTTTCTCTCAAAAGAAGTTAGGTATACTGGCAAAATAGACAATGAAAGGATATGACTACAATTCTTAAAAAGATGGGATGTGGCACATTTAATAGTGGCTTGAGAAAGAATTTCATTTACTAAAGATGTTCTCCTCACTACAATCATGTACATAATTGTCCTGCTATATATTACTACATGAACTACTTTTAAGCTGTCAGTTCCACAATAACTTAACACAGCATTTGCTGAGCTCAATACTCCAGCAGTAAGACTTTATCATTGATTTAAACCTCTTTAATAGGCTAGAATTACTCTATGACTGCAATATAGATACATTCTAAAACACTAAATGTTGACAGAACAGCAGAAGGGTATCAACTGTCTATTTATTTTGGAAATTTGTCACGACAGAATATTTTTCTAAGAGGAACACTGAGAGGAAAGAAATGCAAAGAAAACTGATTTTTTTTTTTTAAGATGGAGCTTGCCAAGCTTATAAATAGGAGTATATAACACAGAAGGATAACAGGGGACTAAACTCAAATTCTTTTGTGAAACAATCTTTTCCTAATTTTCTGTATTATATTTTTTCCCAAACTAGTTAAGACAGTTTTCCAAATACTAAAATTGGAGTTAGACTAAAAAGTTAGAAAATACTTCTCAATCAAACTAATTACATCTCAATTGCTTCAACAACATCAAAAACACCTTAAGCTTTCAACTATACACAAAGGTCTGTAAGATTTTTTTTAACAGAACCTACTGTATAAGACACTATTTGTTGAAGTATTTCAGATAGCACAACTAGGATAACGTATTTCAGAAGAACACTTTTCTTATATTCAGCAATTAAAGTCAATAAGTTAATACTCCTTGTTGAACAACTTGCCTTTTCCAAACAAACTTCTAGCTATCTTCTGGTTCAGTTAATCATATGCCCTTCTATTATACAACTGTATAATTACAGCTAAAAGGCTGGTTAGCTAAAATTACAGTGAGATTCCACTCCTCATTAAAGGGCCCAATTACTTCATGCTAAATCTTATTTATGGAAGTTTTGTATTTAAATATATATATAAAAATATAAAAATAAGTAAAAATTAAATATATCAGATATCTTTGTTAAATTCACCTAATTCTTACTATATTTAAGATCAGTTATAGTTTGTTTAATGAACATACCTGTTTTGAAAGTCCAGAAGTTCTGCATTGATTTTTTCAATATCTACGTCTGACCAAAGTATCTCATAATAACCACTTATGTTGTTCATTACTGTATCATATAAACCATACAATTTCTGGAGCAAGCCTAACTCCTTCCTACAAGAAACACAAATGCATTAATAATTACAATTTATGAAGAAAACATGTAAAGAGAAAAAAAAAAAAAAAAAAAACCACAGACAGCTGATGCTGAGGACCCAACAGCCATACAAAATTTATATTTTGTTTTGGTCTAGTTCTGTAAAAGTTTTTATCCAAAAGCAATCTTTTTGGTAGAACTGGTCAATTTACTTCACAACCACACTCTGGATATGAATTAAAATGCTGATGTTAATACAGCCGTAAATAGTCAGATCTTCACCCCCATCTGAATCATCACTGAGCCGTCAAAATAAATAGCGCAGAAGTTTTAGAATCCAATTCTCATTAGTACACTTGCTTAGAAAATTTAACTTTCATAGACCTCTAGTTACATAATGCATACATGATGTTACACAGACCTCTCTTCTTGTTTTCCTAACATCTAACATTTTATTGCTTTGTGGGGGCGGGATTAAAATTAAGGCACTAGAAACCTTTACTATTGTAGCATTTCCCTCTTCAATTTATCCCAAGACTTTCTAACACACTTAATACAAACCTAACAGTGTATTTCCACAGTTACCTGACTTTATGTAAAACTTCATAGTCTGTGACAGGTAATCCAAATAACTGTTCACCTGAGGAGTACGTGATAAACTTTCTCCAGAGTTCATCAAAATTAGCCTGGCAAAATTAAGATTCATAAAGATAAATTGAAATCATTTTTAATTTATTTTTTATAATAATAAATCATTGATCAGTTCTAAAGTTGTCTTAAAATAATCCTATTGGGGCATACTTGTATATCTGAAAAATGCTATTAGTCTAATATTTTTGACGCATTAGTTATGTAATATAGTATCTTGAATTCAGCTTTTGAACATGTATGTAACAAGCAATACTCTGAAGAAACATTTTATAAAAATAGGATATGCAATTAATTCCAAAAGGAATTGTCAAAAGGAGAACAGCACATATAGGATCAATAATACAGAGAAAGGGAATAATTACGATTTTGGCAATTACTATCCATAAGTATAAAGTATTTTCTTGCCAAAATAAATGAAATATGTCTGAACATCAAATTCAATCCAAAATACTGAATTTTCAGTATGTTAGATGCAATGTAAACTTTCAGCAATTTTTCCATCCATTTGCTGCTAATTCTCATTAACTTTCAATTTACTTTTCACAGAGTCAAAGTCAAGAAGTAGGCAAGACACTAACAAAAAGTCCTGTTGAAAAAATATCTCTAAGCTATTATAACTCATAGAGAAGCAGGAAATATATTAAAAAGTGGTTGTTGAACCATAAACTTAAGTTCATAATAAAGTTGAAAGGCAAATTGATATCTACAAGAGAAAAGCAATTGATAAGTAATTTGCTTTTCTTTCAGCTATTGTCAAGTAGTACTTCATTATTTCCTGTTTTATTGTTCTAATTATTTCAAACACACAACTCCTGCTCATTCAAATTGAAGTATGAAGCAAGGTTCATCCTTCAATCAGTCCCTCCATACTAAGGAAACTGTCTCCTAGAAATTAAAATGTAGTTAACAGATGACTACACAAAATATCCATCAAAACGTACTTTGGTAAGTAGGCCTTTCTGTAAACAGTACTTTTTCTGAATTTGTTTTGATAAACAGCAGTGGATCTAAATTTAATTACTGGAAATTTAGAAGCTTATTTTCTTACCTGAAATATCTGTAGCCTGTTACTAGCTTCCTGAGGTGGAATATTTGGAACCATGGGTCCTTCCTTTTAAATAAAAAGTTAGCAGAAATTTAGTATTAATTCTCATGGTGACTGAAGGCATGCTGTTTATTCACAGATGATCAGAAAACACACTTTTTTTTTAGACAAAAATCTAAGTTATCTATTTTGGTAATGCAACAGTTACTACTGTGAATCTAAGACTTTTATAAAACTAAAAATTCTTCAAGCGAATTTAGTTTACTGTCAGTAGTCAGGGGACTCATCTTTCATATTGTTTTTGTTGAAACTAAAGTATCCAGTGAGTGGCTTGAGATAATCCCTGTAAATGTTGAGGTGTGATCAAAAATGCCACAACATGTACAACTTCTTAAAGGTTTTCAGTCTCATTAGAAGTTGGTCATGTCATGTATCACCAGGGATTTTTATGACATTTTTTTTCACTGCTGTTTCTTCAGATTGCACAAAATTTCTTTCTGAACACAGCTGGTGAGATTCAGAACAAAAAGTCAAAAAGGTGGCCCTTTTGAAACTGCAGATTGTACAATGATTATACTACAGAAGTAGGAATCACTTAAAAAAGAAAAAACACGACCATTAGGTTTGTGAAAGCGCTCCCAGGTCAGTGCCAACACAAGCAATCAGCTAGTCTCATCATCAGTGAAGGTATACTTCAAGAATTCATAAAGGTGTCTAAGAGAAAGGTGGAACAAAAATTCCCTCGATTTCTTTCGCCTCCCCCTGCCCTCCACAAAAATTACGCACACACACACATGCAGGGAATATGCTGAAAGCAGAAATGGTAGTTAAGAAGCCAAGCTCTTCAAAAGAAGTGTCTCAAAGAATCAATCACAACTTCCTTTTAAAGCATGTCCGTAGTGACCATGATAGTGACTTCAAACACTCATAAGAGAGAACTGCTTTACTAATTAATTTAGAGGATTTTTGACATTTCTTAAATTTATGTGGCATTAAAAATAGTTGATTTTTCAGGAAAATTCTCTTACAAGATATACAAGGGCAGATCTCTCTGCTAAAAAAATAAAGTATAATTAGGGTAATTTCAGCTGAGGAGCTCTTTTACAGGACTCAGGCAATAAGAATGAGAATGATCATTCATCCTGGTGGCTGTTAGCGTGCTCACTGAATGGTTCAGCTTGACTAACATGCTCCCAAATAACATCCACGTGCAGACCAGGAGACTTTATAGGCCTGTAACTTTTCCCCAAGAGGCGGTATGGCAAGACATCCTCTTCTCAAGAGGAGAGCTCTTCCATACATGCATGAATCATGCAATAGTACATGACCTCCAGGCCAGGCAGTGATCCCAGATTTGTTATATTTTCTTTTAAAGATGAATCCCAGGAGTTTAAAAGTGAACTTCACCCATAGCCATGACTGCACAGCAACAAACATGAATAGGAGTAAACAATTGATGCAAACCAAAAATATGGCAAAACAAATCTTACAGACAACTGCTAAATTCAGTTACCGTTTCATATGACGTTTCAAAGTTCGACACATCCTCACGAAAAACTGCAACTGACTCTAGCAGGTTACTCTTAAATTTAGGCTGAACTTGAACCAACTCATCTTGAACACGGGACTGACATGCAAAAGATTAATGATCAAAATTACTTTAAAATTAGGAACATATACTTGAATTACATATAAACCAACATTACCAAGAAATGAATGGTCTTGGAGATATACAGACAAGGTATTATTTTCTTTTATGGTGCTTCACCTTCAACTTTTGAGCTGTAAAGTGTAAATAAAATAAAATAAAATAAAAAATAAAAGGAAGAACACTCTCTTTCCACCCTTAAGGGAACACGTTTCTTTACAAGGAAAGAGGGAGAAAAAGTTAAGGGAGAAAAGAGACTTTCCCATTTTCTGTGCCTCCAGAAAAACCTCCAAAAAGAAGATGTAAGCAAGTAAATTCAATTCTTAGATGTGTGAAAACATAAAACTGTTATTTCGCAAGTATGGATTCGAGTCATGTATTTTTTATAGATATATATGATCCTTTCGTCTTAAACCAGACCTTAGCCAAAGGGTCTGTTTTCTTCTGCAGACACCTAGGGTTAATCAGCTTTGAAACAAGATATCTGAAACTACCCTAACCTTATCTAGAAAAATCAGAAAGAATATAGATAGACCAACCATTTAGTGCCATAGAGCTTCTTTACTGTAAGCAAACAGCAGAGGCGAATGAACACAAGCAATGGAATATGTATAGTAGCAATTAAATGCAAACTATCCTTATTTACTATTAGAAACCTTTTCCTCCTTTTTATGTTACTATGTTTTATGTTTTATTTTTATTGTTGTGCACGTGATTTAAAAAGAATGCATATACTGTGGTACTTTTGCTAGAGAATTATTCATTCTAACACTGACTAGCATACCTCCTTTAAGCCTAAAAAAGGGCATCTAAGTAGAGAATATTAATGCATAATGTTTTAAGAGGATATGAATATAACTGACATTGCAGTCATATACTGAGGTAAATGAAAAGAAAATTATCTGACATAGCATAAAAGTCTGAAACTTTTTACCTTAACCCTGACTGCATGATGTTCAGGTAACTAGACATATCCTCTCTTTTCCTGAACATTCTTCCCGCTATAATTTTACACTGAGGATGCTCTAAAATTGACATTCAGCCAAATAAAATTTTGAAAAAAAAAATCAGTCCAGGAAGAATGAAATGTTTTAGTCATGGACTGTAAGAAGCAGGACTGGCCACTATTTATGGGTAAGAGCATCAACAGAATATGCATTTCTTGAAATCACAAAACTTAAGGATAGTAATCTTCCTGATTATGCAAAAATGAAACAAAAACTGAAACTGGAGAACAGAAGGAACAGTGAAATAATTAATATCTTATTTTCTTGCTGCTTTTATACATATATCTAAAAACTACAATAATATTCAAAGTATAGTTCTGTAAAAATAGAATTAGAGAAAGAACACACTAATCAATAGAATAAACACCGGTGGTCATCTGTTGCCAAGAGCAAGAGGACAGACTTCAGTGATAACTGACACAGTGATAAACTACAATCTTATTTTTACTCTGAAAGAAAGGCAAAGACAAATGGAAAATGACAGTTTCATATACTTACAGCTTTGGTTTGTAATTTATTAAAAGAATATCTAAGTGTATCAACTCCTTCTGATTCCTCTTTTGTAACCTCAATTTCAAATCTGTTTAAAATAGCATAGGCTTCCTAGGTAAGAAAAAAAAAAACCTTAGAAATGATACATTTTACATTGTAAGAAACACAGATTCATTTGCAAGAAACATTTTAAAGAAATTCTGTTTGTGTAAGCAAAAAAAAAACAATTAAGTATGCTGAATGCAGACAAACTAAAGCACAAAAAGTAAAAGAAGCATATCCTACTTCGATAGGTCCCAGAGTCATATCCATTTGTATTTTATTGTCACGGATGTCAGATAAAGCTTCCATTGCAAATCGGACATCATCTAAGTCACGGAGAGGTCGAGAAAGTTTCTTTAAATACTCAGTTATGAATGACATCATGTCTGTCATTTTCTTCTTATATTCCTCATTTAAATAACGACAAAGGAGCATCTTCCATGCTTTGGCTTCAATTGACAAAGCTAATTTCAGTGGCCCTGATTAAAAATGCAAAATGAAGATGAACATCCTGCACTGCTGAAATATTCTGTTTCAATTTAAAAGCTAAGAGGAACTTAAAAGACCTCTGGCTCTGTCTTGTATGGCTGCACACTTCTGATCTGTCAGAGAAACATTCATATCCAAATATTAACATAGCTAAAATCTGCTAAAGCAATTTACTTTGCTCCTAATTTACGGGCACAGAAAATCCCTCTGGCATTCAAGAGTTGAAGAGCTGCTCTGAAATTCTCCACAGAAACAAGTATGATAGGAAGATGGAATAATTACACTGGGTGGGAACATTAAATGGCAATTAGCTACTCAGCTTAATTATGCACTGTATAAATATGCCCTTCTTGTTGTTTATTTTAGTCTGTTTATTGATAATCACAGATGCAGGCTTTTATTTCTTGAACGGTGGGAAGTGGTAAATATTCAGAGTAGAGATGCTTCCTGATACGTCCAAAGGCTCAACTGACTTATGAAACTCGGCTCCCTCGCTGCAAAAGCTGTGCTGAGCTTTCTCCATCATATAATTATTTATCCATACATGGATTACTTCTATTTCTTATGGCTTTTATTTCTCAATTTGTCCTTTTTCAAAAAGAGACTCTAGCATGGATAATTAAAAAAAAAAAAAATCCTCCAGTAAATACCGATCAGGAAGTTCACGTAATTTTCTGCTACAGTTTTATCTTGAAGTGTTTGGTTTTGTATTTTTAGAAAATTACTCATCAAAATCTTTTTTTGGTATGTACTCAAAAGATTGTAAATTATAATTATCCAGATGTGCAGGGGAACGTAGATATTTTTGAAGCAATGTGAATAACATATGCCCTAACTTCATATTACGGTATGCCTTCCTAAAACCACATCAGAATGATTTGCTCAGAATCTGCATTATTGGCTGAATCTCTTATATTCACAGATCCCACAGCTCTTGGCGATGATTTAGTTCTAACACAGCAAGTTTCTGGAGGCTCCTAAGATTAGACAGCTTGATGATAATGATCCACAGATGAAATCCTGGCACGGATATTTGCTCTAATTGTTTCACAAATTCTGTGTTGCTTGCTTTATACAGAAATGTCTGAAGCATTTTTCTTGAAAATATACCTGAAGCAGAGAGTGGAGAGGGAACAACTAGAAAGTATTATTCAAGGATCAACACAAGAAAATTTCAGTAATTAGGGGAAAAAGTTTTTTTTTTTCCCCTCTCCTGTTATCAGGAAGTCTGCCTTCTTTTCTGCACAAAAATAAAAATTATCCTAGAGTCAAAAAAGTACTATAGAGAGAAGTCACATATAAACAAAGCAAAAACACAGTCTTCATAGTAATCATTATCTTACTATGTCTAAAGAGGAGAATATATCATACCTGTATGCAATTCAATTGGCCCCACAAGAATAATAGGTTTTAAATCTTCCATCTCTTGCTCAAATGTAGCATAGTGAAGTATTTCTGCTCTAATTTCCGTCAGAGATGGACAGCTAGCCAGAAATTGCTGTGTATAGGGTAAAAATGTCAATCAACAAACATCCTTTTTCATCTTTTAACAAAACAAGAGGCACAAGAGCTACTAAGTACACCAATATTATACCAACATAATTATCTGTCAAAAGCTTTCAAGATCACTGGCAAATTCCAACAATATTTAACAGAAAAAGAGGGATCTGAGAAATATTAAATGCCTACTGGCTTTGCAAAAACAGGTGACAGATATCAATACACCATAAATTTAACTATGAACGAAACAATCACAGCAGAAAAAGTTTCACAAGTACTTTCCTAAGCAAGACTCCTCAAGTGTGGGAAAGTTTTCTGACTCTCAAAAGCTGCATTTTGGAAATGCTATGCAACAGGAGACCTGCATCCAATATATCTATATGGTATTGAAAAACAATAAATTCTGAAAGCTGTTCTCCTACTTCCATTCTTTTGTCCAAGAATATTCTGAAGGACAGTGGGAGGATTAGCACAGTGTTAGAGAAAAGAGATAGAAATAAGGGCTTATGTGTGTGTATAACAATTAACTGTGTTCCTATTGAGGGTTTTTCTGCAACAGCATTCTTTTTCTGTAACAGTTAGATCTAATCAATAATATTTATTGGACTTGACTGTTAAATATTCTTGGCTCTGCATATAAGGTGTATGTTTATAGCCCACTTAAACTACACAAGTTTCAGTGCAACACCCAAGAGACACCAGTGCTACCACAGTAAACAAAGTGATAGGATATTCACAGATCTAACTACACTACAGTGTAGTCTACTAAACAGAACAAATAACAGAAAACTGAATTATCTTAGGATTAAACAAAGGAGATCTAGCAATCAGTCATCTCACTTTCTTCTACTAACCTTTAAATTCAAAGTTTTTTTTTTTTTCCTAACACTTCTGAGGATTCAACTTACAGTTCAAACAACCATATAAGCAAGTACTGTTTCTTGGATACAGAATGTAGAACTTAATCAACTGCAATGTTTTCTAAATTCAACATTTGATGAGATTCACGGCAAACAACCCTGTATTAAACTCACCTGAACTTTGGCATCTCTATCTTCTGTCCACAACACCTTGTATTTCTGAAAATCCTGCAGTGCTTCACTAGCTACATCTCTGATAGAATTCACAGAGGAGGAGAGGAGCACAACCAATTTAGAAATATCTTTGTGTTCTGCAACACCTGGATAAAAATTTCGTAGCTTTCTGGTGAGTACCTCTTCAACTCCTTCTGTAAAAGGAAAATACATACAAATAAATGAACTATTAATAGTACGAAGTGATATTTCTCCTCTAACTTATTCATGTCAAGTAAAGCAATGATGCCATTCACTGAGTCTGAATATCCTACTTTCCATGTTTATCTACTTCATATTCATTCATACCGAGTGTTATTTCAAGACAGGCTTTATGCACTAGAGCAAACAACCTAGAGTTAATGTTTCCTCACAGAAAAAAAACATTCTCAGGACTCCAAATACAGTTTTCTTCTTTTACTGTGGGTACCATGATTGTAACTACAACATGATGAGGCCTCATAAATTTATTATTTTTTCATTCAAAAAAATTTTAAAAGCCTTCTAATTATATAAACCCTTTCAAACAGTACAAATTTCTTGAACTCTGACATGCTTTGAATTAATAATTTTTTGTTATTCCATTTAGTGACATCTTCAAAGAAGAAAAAACAAATCACACCATTCAAGATGCAAAAATAAAGCTTGTCATGCTCTTGGGCTGCATTTATGTTACAAGCTGTTGAGTCTTTTGAGTCTTGTCTGAAATAGGATAAGGCTGAATAAAGATAAGGAATGAAAAAGGACAGTCCAGCAATCCTTATACATCTCTCATGTACAAATACACTTATAAAAGTAGTTTAGACATTTGCAGCTGCTAGTTCAATGCTACTGCTTTTGAAGTAGAAGTTCCGTCTCCTTTAGCAACTCCAAGTAAGTGCAAATTAAATAAAATACAATTTATCATATCTCTCCCCCATCTTTGAGGAACTGTTAAGACTATCTGGGCCTAGGTTGATGTCTCTGAGATCTAATAAGCCCCTTTTGTCATAATAAGGGCCCAAGGGGTTTTGAAACAGGTTTAGGAAATGAGGGAAGGAAAACACTATCCTCCTGTTCTGCCTGGGGATTTAATGCAACTCCAAGTTCTGTTTCAGTCTTAAGACCTTTTCAGGGATCTGGCACTAGAAACAGTTTCAGACTCACTCATGCCAGTCGACTCCATAAAATTCATTCTCCAAAGACTAACATACCCCTCTAGGTATCAGTGATGGTCTCATTTAGTGAGCGACTTAGAAGTGGTGAAAAATGGGCAATTACTGATGTTACATTTTGACAAATTAGAGAAGAAAATTATGTCTATATGATGAGGACATTCTTCTGCCACCCTTCTTTAACTTAATTAGAAATTAAAACCACAGAAAGAAGAAACGCACTATCACAAAACAAACAAAAACAAACAACCCACCTCACCTACAAAATGTTAAGGATATTTTAAAGGAATCACAACATCTCAGTTGTGCAGATGATAGTACAGCTCACTTTGGCACAGTCAAGCAGCTAAGAAGATATGACAGGGAAAGTGTATTTCAGCTTCTACAGATGCTTGCAAAGCTTTTGGACAGACACTTAGAAATAATGCTAAGGAAAAAAAAAATCCATGTACAATGTCTGCAGATCTATATGTTGTGTGAATGTTCACATGAACAGACAATCAAAAAGGAAATGAGTTGCTCAAGACCACAAAAAACTTTGTGATGAAACTTCTAACCGAGTTCACTGTCTCTAAAATCCAAATCAGTGGACTAATAATCGTAGAATAAATCCTTTGAGACAATAACATTAAACACATATAGTTTTCTAATTAATTCTAGGAATATATCCAACGGTTAAAGTCTTTGATGAAAAAAATAAAGCTAGCAAAACAAAAACAAAAAATTAACTCAAACTAATCACCAATTGGTCCTTTTAAAATGAGTATCTTCATAAAGATTTATTAAAATAATAAGTTCAAGTAAGAAAAAAAGACTTACTTTCTTCTTTTTTGCCTAATTTGCCTGTTGAAGCAGTATGTCGTGTACCTGATTCTGATATTATATTAGGTTTTTGTAAATGTCGCTGTCCCCAGTGAGCAACTCCGCGACTTACTTCCAATATTAATTGAATCATACGATTGATGGCTTGCTGTATATCATCTAAACTAGGAACCATTACCTATTCAAAATAATTAAAAATATCATAAATATTAGTCAGATTAGAAATAAACACACACTCAGCTGTATCTAAATCTTTGGTTCTACCTCAGTTGTGTTCTTAGGGTGAATTGCAGTGATTGCCCCAGGAGAGAAGCACTTACTTTACAAAAAACCTAAACGCATCTATTAGCTCTTTGCAATCATGCTGCCTTTTTGTCATCTGCACACAGAAATCTATATCTCATCCCCTCTTTTTGAATCTTCTCACCTTTCATTCAATTTTCCTCCTTTTGGTCCTCTAACTTCCTACTGATATGACTATACGGTCAAGCTGATCAAAAATGCTATTCATAATTTTTATTACACAAAAAAATTAAATCAGACAAGGAACAAGATAGTTTAAAAAACAAACAAACAACAACAACAACAAAAAACTATTCCTAACAATTCAAACATCGAAAATGAGAGGAAACTATGTTAATTCTGCAAAGACCCCAAATGACCAGACTGAAATATAACTGCTGAGAGACACAAAAACAACATAAACCCACCAAGCTCTGTAAATTCCAGTAACACATTAGGACTGATAGCATATTTCATCTGTAGTGTCAGCGCACTGAAAGAACCAAGTAATTGTCCTCTGTCTGAATGCATGGCAGTTCAAGAGAAGTGTTCTTACGGAAATGCAGAGATAGTTGTCATACAGTATGTTTTAACCATATAACAACATATCACTTACCACATTAGGAATAGCCAAATGTACTTCTGCTTTTAGGAAGGAAATAATCTCTTCAGTTTTGCTTGCACGAACAAAATAACTTGTTCGCCCATATGTACTTCTGCTGAAAATAATTTTGAAATATGTCATGAATACTTCGCTGCAAAACCCCTTAAAATTATCTTACAGATATCTTTTTGAGGTTCTTTTACAGGAGAAACCCTCACGGAGAATTTCCACATCAAAGTATTAGCTACCTGACATAACTTCCAGAAGCTTGATTTTTAAAGGGTTTAAAATGAATAGTATACCAAATAAAACACATCTCAGAAGTAAACTATTAGTCCAGTAGTGAAGACTTCAGAGAAATCTTTATGAATACAGAGGAATTGTACAACTACATGACTCTTGTCATTATCACATAGAATTCAGGGGTGTATGGATGACCTTAAACACATGAGAAATAACTCTGAGCACACAGCCGTGATTGCAGAGTTAAACTGAAATAAGATGTATGTATAGGCAAGCTGCCATATATGAGCTAGAATGGTTTTTCAAGTTCTGGTCATAAGTGTGGAACAAATATACTACACCAACTACACTAACAACATCTTCAAAGCAATCCCATAGAAAACCAAAGGGAATTAAAAAAAAAATGGGGGGGGGGCAGACAGAAGGAAAAAAATAGTGAAAGGAAAATTCATTTTTTGTGCAAAAGGAAATTGAACTAATAAAATAAAGATGCAATCCATAAAAGAAAAGGGTGATTCCAAAGCATTACTGCAACAAGAATCAAAAGCTTACAGGTTTTGCTTGAGTCAAGGAGTGTCTGTAACTGTTTGGCAAATAATACATCTGAACCCAGATTAAACATATATTTGTATTACTAGATTTGATAATATTGTTGAAGGTATCTTCCACTTATAATTTACCTTGAAACAAATATTCTTCTTTTAAGAGTATCCAAAGACAGTCTGGTAGCTTTCAGGAGACTGTCTAGTAGCTGGTGGCTGAAATATGCAACCATCTCTTTACATTTCTGTAATAAATAAAATGCATATTACTAATTATTTTGTTGAGACAGGAACAGAAGTTTATTCCAAAAAGTATCAGTTAAGCACCTTAGTTCTTTTGTGAAGGGTTTTATGCTTAAAATACATGAGAAGACAAGGGGAGAATTTAAGAGAAAAATAGCTAAATGTAAATGAGTAAAATGCTTTTAATATTAGCAAAATAGCTAAATGAGTAAAAATTGCACAGAAAAGAGGGTGAAAGGCAAAAGTTTAAAGAAATTGTCTTGACTGAGTTCTGAATGTTTGTAAGAGACTTCAGACAGAAGAGTAGATGTTGAGCACTCTGTATCAAAAAAAAAAAAAAAAGATACAATAATTTTCCAAGAATATTGGTGTATATATGTCTTTCTGAAATAAGAGTCCAAAAAAAGTAACCTCTGACTGTACTCGATTAAAAAAACAATAGCAGCATGTAATGACCACTAGAACAAAACAACAATGCAACTTTATAGCACTACTGCATCCATGCCTACAAGCTCCAGTGGCGGTCTCCACTTCCACTTCCCTTCTGGAGGAGAACATGAGCATGCAGAAAAGCTTTTACAACTAAAATCCATTTTAAAACTCACCATGTGGTGAAGCTGTTTGATGATTTTTAAGTGATTTTTGATATTTTCGTGTGAAATCCTCTTGTAATGTAAGTACTCAGTTACTAGAGCTCTGTTTTTACTCATTTTTACTAGTTTGATTACACTTTGATTACACAAGTTCCTTTTATCATAAAATACCTTTTTAAAGTCATCTTCTTTATCATCATCCTTGCTGTCATCACCAGGAGGAGCTACAGATCTCTTTTCCCCCTCCTCTTCATTATCTCCAAATGCTACACGCTTTGCTTTCACTGTAAATTAAAAAATATATATATTTTTGTTAACTGAAAATTGTGCCTGCTTGCATTTAGATCATTATTGCTATTTACTTTCTGGATCACCTAATTGATTTATTTCACACAATAGTGAAGGAATTAAAGCCCAGCTGATAAGCGCCAGTCTAGCAAACATCATGAACTATACCTTCATGTAAAGATAGTTGGGCAGACAGGGATATATCAACTGAAAAAGGCCAGAGTGCAATACAAGCAACATAAAACACAGATACATATATTTTATAGATGTGAGAAAGGAAGTCTATTGCTGATTGGGCTTAAAAATAGATTTTTTTCTTGGAGCAGAAGATCTTTCTCCAACCACAAGCAGATTGGTAGAAATTTTAGATATCCGCAGAACAATGGGTGACCAAACACACTCAGCAGCTGCGAATACCGTACCCTGCCAGTTGGTGGTCAGCTGTATCAGTTTTAACATACCAAACAATAAAGGCTGACTTTGAATATGGCACACCCGTATTTGTGAGACAACTGCACTATGCCAGTAAAGTCACATAGAGACAGACAGCACCAAACACATACGTAGCTGAGAAGAAAGGAACACTGTGCATATATATATAATGGCTACAAAAAGCAGCCAAAAGAAATGGAGCATAAGTTACTTCAGAGCAAAAAGCTTGGAAACATAAACTGAAGGACGCAATTTAATTCTAGAACCTCCACCAATACCAAATTACCTCCTGATTTCATAGACAACTGGCTTAACGGTTGTAAATGGAGAGAGAACTGGGACACAGGTGAAAGTGTGAAAGACGCCTGAGGAAAACTAAATAATTTTTTTCTTAAAAAGACTTAAATATCTACCTGGTGAAGTGCGTTTTTTTGAAGTTTTCTTAGAGTACTTTATGTCATAAATTGTTTCAAAGACAGATATTAGTTCTTGAACAGCATCTTCAATGTGCATACTTTTGTGATTCAGTAACTCAGCACATTCTTTTGTGTAAAGCTGTTAAATAAAAATAAAATATAAATGAATTATTTTAACATCACTAATAATTTTCTCTCTGCTCCTTTTCACGGGGGATCAAAATATTTCCTTGTAAACTTAGTTGTTCAAACTGACACTGTTTTAAAAAAGTAGATGATTTCAATGAAACAACATTTCAAAAAGAAAATGGAGAAACCTAACCCAAAATCTTTATTCAAAATATAAAAATAAAAGGTTCTGCTACACTATCAGTATTACTTTAATTGAAAAATTTCAAAATGCAATGGTATTTTTAAAGCACTGAAAACTGAAAGGAAGGCACAACCTGAAATTATAAACTCAAAATTCAACTGTCCTTATCAATTTTATTTACTTATATTCTATTTGCAAAAATACAATCAAAAACATCAAAAAATCTAGTTAAATTCTCAAATAGATTTGTTGGAAAGTATTTTTTTACTTTCTTCCTAAAAGAAGAAGTTTGTGTAATTATTCATGAAAAAAAAAATAGTTGCATACATCCAAGTATCTTTATACACAAAGAGTATGTAATGGCAAAACAGCTAAACAAATAAACAGTATAAATGAAATACTAGAGTTCTTTACCTTGAGTACCCAAGAACTCATTTATACAATTTTGTATCTTTAAAATCTAAATTGCATAATGATGTAAAAATATTTTAATCAAAAATTATTTCTCCAGGAAGAATACTTCTTTTCTAGATGTATATTAATGATGACTTATTTTTCAAATGTGCTCAAAAATTCAAGCTCAAGGATGTAAAGTGGCACATACCTCATTGCTGCTCAACATCTCATCTACTTTAGTAGGACCATCTATTGGCAAAACAATTAAAAGAGTATTTGATATTTCTTTTAATATCAAATCAATCTGCACTTCACTTAAATCATTAACCTAAAAATGGAAAATCATATTAGCACCACACTATCTTCTTTAGAACAGGATGCACCGTCATTTAGAATTATATTACATATACACTATGTTCTGCAGAGAAATAAAAAACCTCTCTCTATACACATATGGAAAATAAAAGAGCCTTAAATGGTAGAAAATCCCCTTAAAATCATTTGAATGAGCAGGACAGAAAAAGAAAGGACGTAAAAATACCAACACAGAAGACCTTAAGATCAGAGAAAGAGAGAGGAAAAAAAGAAAGCAAAGTAACAGACAACACAAACAAAGCAGACTAAGTACAGATGAATTCACAATATGAAGAGCAGCATACTTTAAATATTTTTTCTAAACTATCATTTCTTTTAGATCATGATCAAACATGTATACCTTTTTCAAGAGCTGTTTATACATATACAGAACTTCGTCAACTTCCTGAAAGAAACTGTCCAGTGTCAAAGATGACCAAGTCAACATGGTAAGTCCTTGCCTCAACACAGCTTCCATCTAAGCAAAAAAAATTGATTACTTCATAGATGAAAATAAGCTTAGTAGAAGTGTAATTAAAAAAAAAAATGCTGTTATTAGAATCACTGATGTTACCGATGAAAGAGTTGTACCTACATTTTTTATGTTTGGGGTATATGTGGGGGGTGTTAATGCATACTATGTTCTCTCTCCACAACTGTCTAGCATACGTGTCCAACAAATCTTTCCCTTTCTGTCCAGGAAAATATCTACTAGAGGTCACCACTACTTCCAGGAATGGAAATTAAAGTTCACTACCACATCTTACAAATTATACTTTAACCTGCAGACATCTCAATCACAGTCAGTAGTTTATTTGCCTTTCAAATTTCTAGGGGCATTTTTGATTCCCTCCTTTCCTGAATCACATCCAGTTTTCCTCCAAGTTTTATTATTATTGCCTCTTGAATATTTTAAAAACCTCTCCCTTCCCTATTACTTTCCTTACTAAATTCTTGGTTACCCTCATGGTCTGTCTTTCCTGGATTTCTGTCATCCCCAGAATATTATGCTTGCAGTCAAAATCAGTCCCTTTTCCTATTTCTGCATCACCTACATCCATGTCCTTCACTCATTGCAGATTCTGTGCCCCCAAAGGAAACAGTAGTACAGCAGGTTCTGTACTACCATCATGCCTTGAAAATTTAATTTTTCAGTCTCTCTTATAGAATATCCCTGAAATTCTTATCAAGCACTCAAGAACTTTTCACTGATTTTCACCCTGACATTCACCGCTGAAGTGCTGACTACTTTATCCTTCTGTCATTTAAAAATTAACCACAAAAAGCAAGGATATATTTTATTTCTCACATTTCAGTGATTATGCAGTCACACAAATTTATGCAAATTTCAAATTTCTGATGTTAGTATTTGCAATCAAAAAAAGGAGAAGAGTTAATTAGATTAACTTATTTCTACATTCATACAGTTAAAAAACATATATTAAAAAAAGTTGATAGGATAGGCATTCTTCAGCTCCAATAAAATGGTACTTTTAGTACAGTTAATAACTTTTCTGCATCACTGAAGTGACTAACACAACTCCCATGATTAAAAATTCTATTGAAACTAAGTCAAAGACCAAGGTGAAATAATGCTTAGTGACATGTGAAAACCAGAGATGTGTAGATGAATACATGCACCCTATTCTTTCTTCTCTTGGGATTACATCTCATGGACTTTATTCCACCGCATTAAGCTTTATTTTAGAACTGTGTAACTATTTGCTCTAAAGAGCAAATTTTATGCAATTTTATACTGGGTCTTCAAGATTTTACTACAAATTTCATGAAATTCACAACATACATATCTCTCTATATGCTTTAAAATTGTAAACTATTATAAACTTACTTTAACTTCTCACAAAATGTATTGAAGTTTACTTAGCATTACTAACCTTTTTCATTTTCGGTGCCATTAAGTTCACAAAGACTGTTGGTGTTTCTTGACACAGATCTTCGTAGCATTGGAGAAGACCCTGTTAGTTATTAGGGAAGGGTTATTTCAAGAAGAATATTTTAACAGCCTGGTATACAAAAAAAAAAAAAAAAAAAAAAAAAAAAAAAAAAAAAGGGGTAATAAAGGAATACTGCTGAAAACACATATTAGGAGTAGAAATTTACACAGGCAGTACCTATGTATGTAAATGATTTCTGGAAGATAGTAAAAATGTATCATGTTGCATTAATATATCAAGGAAGAATGAAAGCATCTTTCATGCCATACATTTCTAATCTTTTTGCACAGTGGCCATTAAGACTGTCATATGCTTCAGACAAATCTAATACCTCTTACTCATAGAAGTAACTATCAGAGAAATCAATAAAAAACAAGCAAACAAAAAAACCCCACTTTTTTATTTAAAAGTGTAAGAATGATCATTATTAAGCTTACCTCCAAATACAGTTTGTTTGACTTCAAGTTATTTTCTATTTTTACTATCCTTTTTGCCTGCTCCGGTACTTCCAGACCTAACTTTATCATACATTTAGTCTCTCGGACAATCTCTGGAATTTTGGGATCAAAATTAACCAGGAACTTCCCTGTTTTAGGATGACGCACAAGCAGTGTAGCTTGTAATGCTGTAAAGATAGTTTTACATTAACTACTAGTATAAACCATTCTGTTGTATAAATTATTATGGAGCACAAATTTTAGTATTTCTGTATAAGAATTAAAAAAAAATGCGTCTTGTGAAAGCTTCATGTTACTTTCGATTAAAGCACCAACTGCCACAGTACCAGTTTTCTGCCACATATATCTGATTCTCACGGTATAGACAAGCACCAAATCCAGAATTATTTTAGCATAATTTTCTAATTCAAGTTAATAAAAAAAAATATCTAGGGACCTGACCTGAAGATCTCAAACTTAAGAGACACTCAGTATCTTACAGGAATATGTTCATTCAGAAGATGAATACTTACGGATATTCCAGAAAGTCAAAACTAAATAAAAGATCAAAAAGCAGGATTTTTAATGAGACTCTTTTGACTACATAATAAATAAATAGTATATATAAAAATTGAACACTTGGGCTCTGAAAATTCTTTCACTTCATTTCTTCCAGTTACCTGATGAACAGTGTACTGTATCTGCAAAACTCTGCATTAAAATCAAAGCCATGCAGGAATAGTCATTTTTATTATCAGGCCTGTTTATTCAATCATGATTAATTTGAATTTTTTAAGGGTAAATGAGGCTTAAAGATTGTAAAATTTGGTTTAAGTAAACTTAGCATTCAATAACAGACAGTTACATATTTAATTACTTACCATACTGTAGCTGTGAAATTTCCTTCACCCAGGCATTATGATAAAGTACTTCAAATTCCACCAAGACATATGAAATTTTGTTGTATAATCGAACAACTGCTTTGCCTTCTGCACTTTTCAAGATACTCGAATTTTTCTATTAAAACACAGTACATTCAAATTAAAACTATATCAAAAGGGTAGTATTGTTTCCTTTCAATTATCAATTTAACATTTAACAATTTAAGTTTACAATATCACAAATTATATGTAAAGTGTTAAAAAGTGTATCAAGTATTAATGATTCAAGCTTACAGCATAATGAAGTAAAAAAGCTTGTTAATAATAAAAAATATATTATGCATATAGTGAGCAATATCTTTATTATGCTATGTTCCTAGGGAAATGGATGTCCAACTCTATTCAAGACAGAACAATAACTAAATAAAAAATTAAAGCCTTCTTATTAAAAGGTAAAGTTATTTGCATCAATCTTATTTGGTGTAGATTTAGGTAATCATTATTCCAGTTAAAAGAAATAGGAAAAGAAAAGCCTCCACTGCACAGGAGATGTTAACAGGAGGTCCTGAATACTTTTTGAGAACTACTCAAACATTTCAAGAACTATTACTGCTTCAGTAGGGTAAGATTCTGTTTATTCCAATAAGGACTCTGTACTGGAAAACTGACAAACCTCCAGAGCCATAAATGCCAAGCTTCATGTGGGTGATACCGATATTCAGTTGTACGTACGTCAGTATAAAAACGGCTATCCACAATGAAGCTGGTGAAGTACAAATATTTGGGGTCCTCTGTATATGAGAAGTGATTACATCAAAGACACAAACAGTATGGTGACTCTACAGAAGTAAGTTAAATAAAGACAATTCACTGGTTAACAAAATATGTAATATTTTCATATGTCAACTTACATGAAAATAGTCAATTGGTTCGCTTATCCTCCTGAAAAGCTGCCTGACCCACAGAATCTTTCCTGCTACAGGTGGCATGTTTCGAGCAAGAGGAGGGTCATCTTTCTGAATTTGGTAAAGCTAAGGACAATATAATTAAATACACAGATTGAAACAAACAAACAGATCTGTTGAAATGTTAGACTGTTTATCTCCAGTTCCATAATTTTTTCCTCCTCCTAAACTGAAAGTTTTTATGGAGTTACAAGCAAGTTGAAAGAAAAAATTATTGTTTCTTTATGTTCTTTATTTTTCATGCTACTTTTCCGAGATATACATATTGATACCACTATCATAGCTGTCTTATGTCTTCATTACCTTATGCTGTTTCTTAGCTGTGCTTATATACGACAGGGCCTTGAGTATAACAATAGGTTCTGCAACTCCTTCCATGCCTGTGAACTGCCAGAATTCAAGACCAGACACAACATAATGCAGCTATGTAACTTTGGATCAGCCTACTGTGAAAAGGTTCTTTTTAAGGAAGTGTTGTGAGAAACCTCACTTCTCTCTTGCTTACAAACTACTCTCAGCTTTGACAGTCAGTTAATGAAGTAGGCAAAAGAATAAATATAATATTTTCACATTAGAATTTTTATTTTAATCTGGTGTTTTACTTTACTGAAGAGGAATAAAATACCTTTTTAGTAGCTTCAAGTTCTGCTACATAATGCTGAAGAATACAACCAACTGTATGTGCTATTTCTTCTTGAAGACATGGCATTCTCAGATTTTGAAATCTGCATTGGGTTAGAGTAAATTAATTAAAATCAACTAAAAAGATGGTATTTTTGAAAAAAAAAATGTTGTGCAACATGGAAGAAGGACAAATCTAGAAAACCCTTCTGCATTTGAAATTTTCTACTTCAAGTTTTACCTTGGCTTTTTTATTTAATATTCTTACATATTTACAAAATAAACTGTAATGAAATGAAGAAAAATAAGAATATTTTGATACATATTAGAAAATTAAAAATCCAACCTTCTTATAAAAGGGTAAGAATACCAATAATGAAGAGTTCTTCTTATAAAAGCTACAGGGTAAGAATACCAATAACGAAGAGTTCTTAATTAGTTCATTAATTCTGAAATTAGCTAGTGTATTGTACAAATTGTGCTAATCAATAATTCCAGTTTATTTTAAAATGCCAATACCTTTGAAGTAACTGAAGTGCATTCTGTGAAGACAAAATTCTCCCAAAACAGGTACGCATAAATGTTTGTATTTGCATCTAAAAGATATAGAATTTACTACAATTTTTCTAGTCACATATTAGCATTTTAAAGTATGATAATTACTTTACACCCATGTTAAATACTATTTAAAATTGTTATTACTTTCAGAGCACAAACAAGCAGCCTTAATTGGTTTATGTTGAATAAATAAATATAATAAATGGCTAGCGTCAGCTAAGTAAATTCTTAAAATGCTAAACAAACAGCAAATAATCAAAGGCTAACTTATTCAAAACAGTTGTAACTCAGTTCCACCCAAGATCTAACCAAGTTACAGACCAACTCCATCTATATATTCTCTCAGGTCCCATAAGTTTATCATATCAGCTGCACTGCAAGTGACCTACAAGAAGAGACTGTTAAGCCTTATAGCTTCTTTTGGAAGGGGGAGAAATTGAAAGAGCCTCCTGGGATCGCCTGAGAGACTGGGAATTTGACTGTAAGAGATCCCAAGTGTGTAGCAACAACTTCCCGTGATCAGTTTCAGTTTTGTGCTCTGAGTGGCTCCTAGTCACAAATCAAAACTCTACAAACACTGCATCGTAGCAAACTTGACACTTTCAAGAAAGCAGGCAATCGTTTGATTTCTTTTCAGAGATTTAAGTGTCTGAAGCTAAGGATCTTGAGTATCTTCCAAGACAAAAAAAAAAAAAGAATTAAGTAAAAAGCCATTATAGTAAATTTTGAATTCTGGAAGCATATCTTAAATTCTAACAGAAAGCTCAAAAAGAAACACAGCATTCTCTATTCACAATCCAACATCTCATTGGCATCCAGGTTGATACCGAGGAAATAGCGATGACATTTTTCCCTAATACAACAGAGATAGCAATATCACTTACCTCTAAACCTTCAATTTTTGCCATGAAATCCACAAAATCTGCATCAAATTCTGTTTTTCGTGGATCAAGGATGTCATACTGTTTCTTTTGAACGCTTTGGTAGATATTTTTGAATTTTACTGCCATAATATCTATCCCTTCAATGGTAGACATACTCAGTGCAGAAAAAGTTTGCACAATAGTTATCATCTCTGTAATCTGAAATATAAGAATCAGGTTCATGCTCTTAATAAATTATCTATTTACAAACTAAAACCTAAGTAAAGCAGACTAAACAATAATTAGTCCTTTCAGACTCCGAAACGGTAAAGCAGTTTTTTTTCCCCCTCTTCAGTTTCGACAGTTTAATTGAATGCTGTAATACTGAGGGGAAAAAAAGAGTTAAGATGCATATACATCAATGGTATGAAGAGTTTTCACATACAGAAAAAAAAAACACACAGCGAATACTGCTTGTGTGTGTGTGTGTATACACACATACATACATATGCAGATGCCCACACATATATAGTTGCCCCGTTATCCTCCTCTTAACCCTTCTAACCTTATTCTGCACCTAAGAGCACCTATGATCTTTTCCATGTAGGCTCTATCAATGCTAATTTAGAATCCTTTCATCAGGTTAGCAAGGTAAAAGGTTAGGACTACACTAAACAATCATCAGAACAGTGTTTGGTGGTAACAGGAATTTTAATGACCTAGGACACTGTTTGAAAGGCAAAAGTAGGATATGTGGTGAGATATTATTCCCTTAACTGTAAACCTCTGAAAAAAAGTGGCCTAAATCTAGATTAATTAGTTAGCTAACATACTAACAAAGAAACTGACAAATTCACAGCAAACCAATCGGCCAAAATACCTGAATGAATTAATCTGTGTAAGTGCGTAGTATCTCTCAATAAAAACTAACAAACATAGGATGATTAGGAACATCTAAAGTTGAGTCCATCTTCTAAGCCGTTCTTTGGAGGACCCAATTTGCTCTACTACTAAGCGCTTGTAGTATACTTACTTTTTCTAATCTTCTACAAAATGCTTCAAATTTTCCAAAAATGTACATCTCTGATACTTCAAATGACTTTTCCCCTAGAGTTTCCAAAATCTGTTGTCTTGTTTTATGAAAGCATTTCTGATATTCTTTCAACAGAAAAATGCAGTCCTAAAACATCAAGGACAAATATTCTCGTTATGCTACGCTTATGGGTGAGAGACTGGGGAACAGTCACGTCAAACCCGCTGCTATCGCAAAGCAGTTATTCATCAGGGAGTCTAGTTTCAATAAATTCCTGGCAGTTATTTATGCACAGTGTTGTTTTTTGTAGCAATATTTGTAACATATTGACAGAGAGCTGTACAGTTCCATTAAAAATATAGCACAAGGAAATGATGCACCAAAAGAGCAGGAAGTTTTAGCTCTTGTAAGAGGTCTTGTAAAAGGTCATCTTGCTACTTTTACAGTATTCTCATGCTCTAAAATTCTTTCAATGGCTTCCCCTATGTTTTCTTTTAATTTCCAAACTCCTCATTCACCCTTTGAAAATACTGTTTTATACCTTCTTGCAGAGCACTCCACCAGATCTCATCTGTCTGTCTTAGTCAGTACCCTGATAACATCTGGTTTATGTTTTATTTCACACTAATAGTGAGGCTGAAATAAGCCTCTCCTTCTGCATCATACCTTACCCTGCATCTCCCAAAACTTCCGCATGAACCTGTTTTATCTCCTCTTCCTATTCATTCAGCCTTGTCTCAATTTCTTAAAAATTGATTACTGCTCTTTAATGATCTTTTAAATGTCCTCTCTTTTTGTTACCTTCAAGTATAACTCAAAATAAGCATAAAAATATATATTAACAACTGCTCCTCTTCTAAATTTTACAAAATAGAAGTTTATTTTTAAACAGCACTGACTCAGAAGAAGTTTTTAATCACCCTAAGTTGTAGAATTCTAAATAATAAATATCTGATTTCAGAACTGCCCTTCATTAAGTAAGCAATTATCTGTAAATAGCAATAGGTAATAATTTAAAAATAAAAAATAAATAAAAAAATAAAATACAAACCTTAATTTTGCTAATGACTATTGGTGTCTCCTGTTCCCATACACGAGACAAGCCACCATCTGTAATATATGCTTTACAGGATGTAACCATTTGATTTGTAACCTAGTGCAAACAAATGTAAATAAATAGGTTTCAAGCTTATAAGGAAATTCAGACAAAACTCCCACATGCCTGTCTTAGGACAATCAAAGTTCATATAGACTTTACCTTTGGGAATAATACAGGCAAGCCAAATATCCAATAAAAAGTCTTAAAACATCCCCAGAAATGTGATTAAGTGTCTAAAAGGTATTTGTGAAGACATATAATTTATAAGCATGGCAATGTAAACACATAAACACAGCATGTTACCAACCATAACTCAAGAACAAAGAGAAAAGTTATGTAACTAACCTTCACTTCTGTTTTGTCACCATTACACACTGTAAACAGTTGCCACTGTAATACACGCTAATGTAGCCTTATTTAAGCAAGGCATTTTAAAAAACTTTCTATCTTAGCAATATTCCTTTGCCTTGGTCTCCTATGGCTATGCAGGGAACATTCTTCTACTTCCCAACTATGGAAATCCAAAATTTTGTAAGGACAGAGATACAAGATGTGAATGCATATATAGGTAACATCTCAGAGCAGCTGCAGGATTAAATAGCCTTTTTAATCCATTATGTTATCTGGAACATATAAAACAATTCTCCCCATACATCTGTTCTATATGCACGTCTTAAGAGTCTGTAACTGAATAAAGATCAAAAAACTGCCCCACTTGAAAAGCAGCCTAACACTCTAATACAATCATCAGTGAAGCTGTAAGTAGGACTCTACTGCCACCTCCGGTGATCTTTTATAAATAGGCCCATAAAGCAGCGGGTATGTGGAAGGGACAGGGGAAGCTCCATAGTGAAATGCTCAAACTGAATTTTTATAACATAACGCGTCACTTCACACTAAAAACTGTGGTGCTTTAAGGGCTATACATTTTTTAAAAAAGAAAGCAGAGTAATGAGGAGATAGCCAACTGAAATGCCACATTTATCAGCTGACAGACTGAAACAGGTGACTCAAAGTGTTTGCCAATCATGGGCAGAAGAAAAAGATTTACTAGGACTAAGTTCACACACACACACAAAAGTGCACAAAAAGCTCAACAAATGTTTAGCTAATTTATGAGACAGTTGCCTAAACTCTCTCAACCACCTTAGCAGCTTTAGACCCAGTCCTGCAATAGGAAGCCACAGTGAGCAGGGAACTGCAATGACATCAACTGATGCCAGCAAATCTGCAAACCAATTTGTTACATTTTTAGATTGCAAATATGGTATAACTTAGTTACAAAGGATTTCTTCCTTATTACAAAACATTTTGCAAATAATATTTTTTTTTGCTGCAGTGAGTACCTGAATTCTGACATTGACATTTCTATAGATATCTAGCTGCTTTTCATTTGGGTTTAAGTTAGCATAGCTTATGGCCTGGGATTCAATTAACTTTTTAAGGATGACTTGCTTCTGAAACAGAAGTCTTCATCTTTCACATCTTTTTGGTGAATAACAGAGTCAGACTGACAGCTTTCTGCTTAGTTATGTCTTCAAAGATGATATTAAGAGAATTTTAGGGAGTCAGTGATTTAGCGAAAAAATGAGTATAGGTGTCATGAAGCTCAGCTCAAGAGGTTTATCAAGAAGATCAAAATCTCAATTTGCTCAGCGGAGAATATCAACAGATTTCTTTCTGGAATACAAGCCTCTCCTCACCAACATAACTTCCTTTCTGTCACAGACATTCACTGTTGTGTCTTTTCAAAGAGATGTTCTACTGATTTAAACAAAATTTTCTTCCCAGCAAAATTACTTTTTTTAAAATAATGATTATACTTAATATATTTACCTTTATAAATAATGATGTCATTCTCTCAGAAGTATTGTAATATCTTGAAACACTGTGAATCATTCGTATAGCATTTATCAAATTTTGTATTCCGTGTGTCATAGATACCTTAAAGTAGAGTTTTGAGAAAAATTTTACTTTTCCAATTGTAGCATTTCCTATTTCAGAAATTCTAAATGACATTTGTCTTTAAATCACATTAACTGATCCTCAAAATTTCATTGAATCTTTACAAGAAACATTTTGTTAAAAGGGCTAATCATGCTCATAAAAAAACAGTTTTAATGTTTTGATGATCAAAACTGAACACTAAGTTAAGCAATAAAGGTTTCATTTTTCAGCAAAAAAGGAGGTATTTTTCAGATAGCTAACTGATTTCATTAATATTTTGCTTTTCATTCAAGCCCAGCTGCTAAATACATGCTGTGCAGCTGCACTGTCATAACAATCATTATAAGAAATGTTTCATTCAGACATTTTGCAGAACTCAAAGTAAATGTGATAATGTTCATTTAATCAAACATTTAAGAGTGCCTAATTCAATTACAACATGAAAAACCTAAATCTTTCATGCATTTCATATTATGTCTGTTCATATCACTGAAATCAAACTACAATATTACAGGTATTTTGTAATTCGGCCACTTCCAAAATATTTCCAAAAAAATGGTTAGCAATGATAATCCATTAACAATACCCAGAAATGGTACAGAATTTGCTATTTTTAATTATCAAGTAGATATCAAATAAGCCCTAGCATTCTCATAAGAGCAACTTCAACTGTGCAATTACCACAATACGTAGCACATTACGTGCAGCACAGTGTCTTCTAAAGGAGGTTACTGGGTAAGACGTTTTCATCAGTCAACTGATCACTAGAACAGAGGGCTCAGTTAAAATTAATTTTACTACAAACACAAGAAGCATCCAAGTTACGTGGTACATGGGAGGAATACCATCTGCTTAGAAAGTACTGAAAAACGTTATTTTATGTCCACAGTATTCTTTAGTCAGGAATCAAAACTACCAAGAAACTATTCATATTTCTTTAATGCAGATATGCATATATAATGCATATATACTGAGGATACTTACTTAAAACTCTTAAGTACTTAAAAATGCAAATATCATAAGAGGCATAGAAATACTTTAAGTCCCCTAATTACTACCTAATATTCTGTATTTACTACCTAATTATTCTCTATTAGTAAAAAAATGAACTGTTTTAATGGGTTTCTACCCATGAATATATTTATTTGTTAAGACAAGAAGAATTTCATCTTACTAGTGCCTATGAAGCAGCTCAAATCTGATATACACTTGACTGTCTTTTATGGCCTGGTACCTGGCACCCTCTAGTGATACAGTAGAAAGTTGAAGGCAATCTGCCTCTGAGTAATCCTATTTATCATAGTCTTCTCTTCCACTATAGCATACAATATCAGCTCTAGATTGCATATTATCACAGTCTTCACTTCCCCTCAGTCAAAACTTTTAAGTATGAAAAATGCCAGAAAAATCAAAGAAAATACAACACTCCCTGACAGAAGTAAGGGAGCAGGTAGGACCAATACAGAAATAATTAAAAAACAAAGCAAGACAAGCATTTTTTGCCTAAGATATTTCCTCCTTCCACCTATAGTGCAACAACCATTATAACAACTATTAGACAATATCACTCATAAATCAAGCTAGCAGCTTGCAAGTGGTTTGCATGGACATATGAAATTTCATAATAAAGTAACATCGAAAAATTGTCTAAAAATACAGCTTAAGGAGGAATCTCAAAGGCATTATGGGAATAATGGGAATTGGAATTCAGACAATTTGATACTTCTGCAAGCACCTTGTGCCATTATATTCTACATATCGAAATAATATTTTATGCTAAAAGAAGCATCATTTAGAACGTCATTAAGTTTCATTAGTTGAAAGTTGAAAATATTTAGAAAAATTAATATTGTGAAGTAAATAGAAGTTTCCTTTCGTGCTGAAGCCTGTCTTATGAACACTCTTTTAAAATACTTAAACTATGCTCAAAGAATAACAAAAAGCATACTTACAAGATCATAATTATAAAGTGGTTGACAAACTTTTTCAAGTGTGCATAAATACTTCACATTATCTTTTGATTCATTTGCTGCATCTGTGATTCTGGCATCTAACTCTTGCCACATCTACAGGGAAAAAACACACACACACAAACACAATAAAAAAACAATAACGTCATACATTGTAGACTATTTCCAGCAACTTAAATCTTGGCAGTGTCTTTCAAAATTTAAGTCACCAAAAAGTGCAATGCAACTTATTTTTCTTGATAATATATTTTGTCTATCCCTAATAATTTCTCATTCTTTCTCTCAGTGTAATAAGCACACCAGAACAAAACTTAGATTCCCCTGCCTTAATTCTCCAAATAAAATCTATCGTAAATGCAATGAAACAAACTAAATATTGCAAGCTTTGTCTACTATGGCCAAAACCACCATAAAATGAAGAAAGAATTACCTGAAGTACTTTAGAATGTGCAACATTCAGAATATTAATGACAGCTTTGCAGTTTGGTCCTTTGATCTGCTCAATAATAAAATTAAACTTAGCAGACATACATTTCCAGTGCTGTAGTTCAGTCAGTGGACCTGAATTATCAGCCTCCTTCCTCATCTGTTCACTCTCAATCAGAACCTGCAATCAATTTGAAAATAATTAAATGTGAAACAGTTTGTATCACTGGCTAATACTTGCCACTCTGTGCATCCAGATGTTCTTATTTTCAAGTTAAAACTTAAGCTCAACAGACTTCTAATAAACACTCAACATGTCTATGCATTGCACTAGAACTTGGTGCAGAGACCCTTGAAACAGCATTTGTCCAGGCATGGAGTTCTAGCTGGCAAAGGGCAATGTAGTGCAAACAAAGAAACAATAAAATATCATTCTCTCACAATAACCACTTTTAGAATATCAGAGAATAGTAGGAGTCAAACTAATCTTGTGCTGTCTATACCCATTTCAGTAACTGTTGTTAAATGTCAGATACTGAAACAGTCTTGCAGTAAACAGTGATTGACATTTCTAGTGAAATGTCAATCAAAAGAAACATTTTGAAGACATTAACTTAAGAGAAACAAACTTATTACTATCACACCATAAGAGTTCTGATTTGGAAAAGCATCATAATTCAGAACTACACTTAATCATATTGTCAAACTGAAGTCTAAGCAAGTAACGCATACATTCAAACGCTGTCACCAACTGAGCTGATACAGGGATATATTTGTGTTTTCCTTTAATCAAAATCTGTAGATCAAAATGCACAAAATACAGCTTCACTTTTAAAAAACTGAAGAGCTCCTTTAATATATATATATAATTTCAGGTGTAAAATCTAAGTGTGCTGATATGTATGGAGTTAAAACAAGCAGTCAGTTCTTATATTTATTTCACTGATATTGTTGTTGTTCTGAGCTAAATACTACTTGCGAGGGCATACTATATTCAGTGTATGCCCCAGTTTACACAGATTCTGTATTAACAGAAAGAATTCTATGCTTTATCCTGGAAATCTCAGATGCTAATTTCTTAAGTAACTAAGAAAAAAACCTACATATAGGAACACAAGGCAAAAAACAAAAACAACAACAAAAAACACACTTGACCTGGTCAGAGATCATTCTAGCCAACAGACATACCTGTTATCATGACTGGTAGCAGAAACTTAAGTAACATACAGAATATACCTAACAATATTTATGCCATCTACCCCAGTACTATTATTCCTGCATTCTTCTTACTACATGTATCTTAACTGCTCAGAAACTGTTATTCTTACTAGACTATAATTTCCTAGGAACAAAAGCTGCCTTCTTTCTTCAATTGTATAACCCAGGCCCAGATACAGCTGCAGTGTTAACTGACTTCAGGCAAGTCTCCTGTGTCATTTACAGATACTCATCCACATCTAAGTTGGACTGAAACATTACGACAACTTACTCGTTCAATTTGTCTATACCATATCATAAGTACTTCCTCCAGCTGGCGAATCATATCGGGATTATCAGCTGCTGCAGTTACTTCCTCAAAGGACTGGAGTTTGGAAAAATCGATGTGATCTATTGTTTTCAGCTCAACTGTTCCTTCGATGCTTTTTCTAGCGCCTGAAAAGAGTTGAAGACACTAAAATTTGTTCCTACAACTGTAAGAAATTGAACTTTGGAAATATATGCCTGTGTTTAAACACTAGAGCCACTTTACTGCATTTATATAAAATATAAAATTCTTCTTTTAAATTCGGTGCATGTCTCCTAAGAAAATTCTCTAGTGACATGATTCTTCTAAGGTAATGCACTCGTGTATTTATTACTTCAGTAGTTTATAATTTTATTTTTCCTTGCAGAACAGAAGTTCCTTATATATTTATATATCTTACTACCTAAGAAATTCATAAGTGGAATATTTGTTTCCCAAATGCAGTGCTTACCTTCTAAAAATGAAAGGTATCTGTTAATTGTTTCCACAAAATTCTGTTTGTCTTTTGTTTCTTTGGCCTGAGTTAAAGCCCCCCAGTTGTTTGTTGCAAGGATAGCCGGAAGAAAAATCTTTTCTATCATGTTCTTAATACCACATAGGAGTCCTTCAGTGGCATCCAAAACACTAAAGAATATATCCTGTATTAAACAGAATGATTGTTAATAATGCAGTACCTTTTAGTAGTCTTATAAAGGCATTCCAATTTAGCCTTAAAAAAGGCACAATCTGTACTAAATAATTATGTTTACGAAAGTGGTTATGTTGCTAAACATATTGTTTTGAAAGAAAAGAGTGAACACAAAAATGATTTAATACAATTTTAGAAGTCTGCCAAATTGTATTTTTGTAATTTGCGTTATTTCCAAATAGTATGGGAAGTTTGGAAAGGTTTTAAATAGTATATAGCATATAAGAATATTCTAAATGCCCTCATCTAAAATTATATGCTACTTAATGAAGTGTAAAAATGAAAATGCTCTGAATATCTCTACCTTAAATTGTATAAGCAATTATCTGACTCAATTTTTATTGCTTTTGATCAGATTATTTTTTTTCACTACACTCTGAAAAACCTTTAGTTCACTATATTCTGAAACCGACCTTTACAAGTTTGAAATATCTTTAAGAAGTCAGTGTCCTTTAAATCAGCAATTATTACCATACTTCACAGGACATAAATACCTGTAATTTTCTTTCTTTTCCCCCTCCTTGCTGAAGTAAGGAGTTTGACCCCAAAGCAATATTTATGTCCAATACTGTGACATACTTCTAATATTTTTTTCCTTTTGCCTGCCTTCTCAGTTGTCAAAAGGAATAAAACCCTCTTAGCATGCAATACAAAACACACAATTCCAAAATTAATCTTTGTCCTAAGGGTTTGAAATCATATTAATTATAAGGTATATATTCAAGACTGATTATTATAAGCTTGCTGTCCTTTGAACACTGCCAGAGTATAAAAATAGGTAGGTATAAATCAAGATCAGGCCCACATATATCCAGTAAAGTAGCTTACATGGGGGTAAACAGAAAACAAGCAAACAAACAAAAACTCCTACATAATTTACTTTGCATAATTGTTTATTTCATACATCAAAAGATAACATGAAAAAGAAATGTACAAGCAAACTTTTCTCTCATAGATTCTGCTGTAATATTTTCTAAGCAAGGATCCATTTTAGCATAGGGATTTCAGTGACACTTCAAAAGTACTTACTGGCTTTATTCTCTTCAATAACACTAAGCAGGAAAATAACAGTAAAAACAACAACAAAGATGTAAATGCTGACTTGTTCAGCAGAGGTCTGTAAGACAATGAAATCACAAAGTGCCTCGAGTGCTTGCTGAATTAATAGAGCTGCTGATTATCTCTCCAAAGCAGACACAGTAGGGGAGTGTTTGCACAATTTACAGTGTAAAAAATGCATATACAATTCAACATACACAAACACTATTTACCATTTACTAAAGTTATAACGTTACAATAGTGAATCAAAAAAATAGCTACTTTTCATCTTTTTAGTTTTTAAAATTGAAGAGAGAATACCTCATGTATAGTTCTTGCATCTATAGGGTTATCATTTGTACAACGGACAAAAAATAAGCAGAGTCCATCAAATTTGTCTGGTGCAGTGTCCACATACAATTTCATCATTTTACTTCCTTTTACAACTCCTGGAATTGTTCGACCACATTCTGCAAAGAAGTTCACAGGTGTTACTATTTTTAAAACTGGAAGTATTATAGAATGATTAAAAATAACATAATGAAACAAAATACAATATAAAATTAACTTATTTTCTTCTTTTTTGTGTGTGAAAAGCAAATTTCCTTCAAGGCAGAATCCATAGCTATAAATAAATATTCAATTAAAAATCTACATCAAATGTGTAACATATGTCTCACAAACCAAAGCAATTTGTGGACTATTGCAAGTAAAAGGACTTTGCTCAGTCCACTATCCAGGAATTCCCTGGAAGCTGAGGTAGCTTGTATGGTTCACTCTCATTCACCCTATCAAAGAAGATGTCACGCATAACTGAGAAAAAGAAAACAGGAGGTGGGTCATTGTTTCACTGCCGGAAGGTAGTAGGGAAGGCATAAGCACAGATGCGATGACGGAAGAAAATGGTGCAGTATCATAGATCTTTAATGATCTGATCAAAAATGGAATATAACCAACATACTCTAAGACGAAATAGATTATTATAGCAACCTTAATTCTGCTATTTTATTTTTGAGTGCCCACCTTTCAATTTCTGCATTATTCTAATAACTGAATATACTGTTTGCAAGGTTCTTTAAAAAGCAGCACATTGATGCACGTAATATTCATCATCACATCTGCAACCTTCAGGTTGAACGCACACATTTCTGCTAGTAGGTGAGGAAGTAATTAGCAACATGAGACACAATTTGCCATAAGGTTTCAGAGAGATTCCTTGACAGCTAAAGAATGGTGGGAACCAAGGTTCTGAAGTTTGGTGTCCAGCTTGTGCGGGGATTTTATTTAATCATTGCAGATTCTTATGCTCATGCGCTCTGGAGACTGACAGATTTTCCCTTGCTTACACTAGCTCAAATTTCATGTTTTCCACTTTATTTCCAGATCCTACTGTTAAGGAGGAGTAATTTCTGAGGCTTGACATGCCATTCCCCTCTAGCAGCTTTTCCTCTTCACATCTCTCAATCTAGTCTGATATGCATCATATTTGAATCAAAGGAGCTACTTGATACCAGCGGCATCACTGAAGATTTCAGTTCCAGTACTTGTTTTAAGTAAGAGAAAAGAATCGCTATCCCTTAGCTGCAGCATGCTCAAGTAATTCTGAAGAGATGGAGCATGCAGGGAACATATATGTAAAAGGGTAACAAGAAGATCAGACACCCTCAGTTCCTCTCAAGATATAATCCTATGCAGTTCAATTGTTACGTATACTTACAAAAGGGAACTATAGGTTCATACAAATTCATTAGAGATTTTAGACATAAAATTTTCATTCTCTTCTGAGAATGTGAAAACTGAACCTTTCAAAACTTTTGTAACAAAAGGCAGGCAGATTTTGTGAGAGTAGGTTCTGCTTGAATATATTTGCAGTATAATTCCTGAAAGAAAAGACTGTGATTGATTTAAGAGAGTAAAGTAACTTATCCTTTTATAGCCTTCTTTCCAGGAAAGGCTGAAATGCTTGAAAGGAACATTTTCTAAACAATTTGTCTTCAAGTCATTATTTGAAATATGAATTTTCAATTCTAATATGCAAAATTCTGAACAAGTGAGTAACAGGGTTTTGAGGGAAAGCATTAAACAAGATTAACAATGGAAGGTATTAAGTCTGTATTAATATTGTTAAAAAATTACCTATCCCAGGTGCATCTCCTTCTTGATACAAAAACTTCAGTGTTTTACTTCCTCCTTTGGCAAAAAATGTATCAAATGCTTCCAGCTGTTAAATCAAAAAGTAAATACTTGTCACTCAAAACACTACACTTTAACACGTCTTTAAGATAATGGAAAAATCATTTGAGTAGACAGCTGTCTTTTTGACAACATGTAATAAAGGTTTTATCCTACACTGTTGTGAGGAATTATAAAACCACCCAATTGATCCTTCAGACACTACTGTTGTTTACTGAACCTACACAGACAGACAGACGACCTAGTTCCTGAACTGTATATCACTGGTTGAATGTTTACACTCTCAACCAGTGTTGTGGAAACACTGGAAACATTTTGTCATTCATAGAGATCTGTTAGAGATCTGAAACTGGAAATAATCAATCTTAAGAACTTTAGAAGAATACACAGCAGATTTCAATAACATGACATAGCTGGCTACTGCAACTCACTCCCTAAATGTAAAATACTTGTTTGTAAAACAGCAGTAATATCAAATTTTAGAATTTATTTTGGAGACAAGTGCCCACATTTCAAAACCTTTTCATGACAGCAAAGATCTTCCCTGACCTCTAGGGGACCATCAGATATTAGAACCAAGGCAAACAATGCTGCCACATAATTAGCTTCTTGTACCTGTCTTTAAACTGCCGACCCTAAAATGCTACTGGTCTCTGGATAGCTTTCTTGATTTTGCCATGTTAAACATGGCGCTTCAGATAGTATGAATGTGCACATGTATACTAAAACCTGTTTATGTATGGATTACAATTTTGAAAAACAAGCAAAAAATTATAGCTAGAGTTTCCAAAATCTGAATTTCCAAACTGTACTAGGCCAGAGATGTGACACCCAAGTAGACATTATTTTAAAATATTCCTTGGTAAAAATACAGAAAGCTCAAAATAAAAAAGTAGAAGACAAGAAAATTAAATAAAGTACTAAAAGATCAATGACAAAAACATAAAAAAATTCACTTCCATAAAAAGTACTCAAACTTGAGATAAAGAGAAAAATCAAGCTGCAATTTTGGAGCTTAAATGATTTTACAAAGTAGAACAAGATGCAAGTTACCCTTGTGGCTACTGCTTCCACAAATACAGCTTCTATTTCAAGTGCACATTGTACAAATTGTACACATTGTTCTCTGTGAATGCACATACAGCACTTTGCAGATAAATATTAGGTGTCAAAGGCAAATGGTGTGTGTGTGTGTGTGTGTCTCAGATATACTGGAATTTTATAACAGACAATTTGTTGAAGGACAGTGTTGACACAGCCCGTGACCTAACATGTATGAATAAACAAGGACTGAAAAATGGAAGATTTCCAACCATAAAGCATGATTTTCCATATAAGTTTTCAAATGGCAAAAATGGCAAAAAGTGGAAAAAATGTCAAAGGTTCCTAAGTATTTGAACCAATTGAACTCTGTGTAGAACAGCCATTTTCCTTTAAGTCAGGGTTACTTCAAACTAAATATTTGAATTATGTTGTTCAAGTAAGTATCTGTAAGCAAATAATAAACAATAAATTGGGACTGAGACTGTCATATCATAAGAGTCAATGTCACATATTTTGATTAATAATTCAAATTCAACAAATTTACATAAAAGACTTACCGAAGGGTTATCCAAAATCATTTCTTCCACAGTTGTTAAGTCTAAACCTAGCCTGACACTGAGGACTTCAAATATGTATTTATATGAAGCATTAATTTTAGTTTTTCGAAATTCTCTTGCTTCTTTATATCGAGCCTAAAACATCAAACAACATGTATTTAAAAATTGAAAAAAAAGGCCCACAAAGTGGTTGTAATAATAGCCTTCTACGTAAATTGCAACTACTGCTAAACTCTACTGTCTTATAACCTATAAAACTATAAATTTAAGAGGCTAACAGCACAGCTTAGTAAAAATTATTATGGAAACATTGTCAACTCTTCGTATATGTCAAGGAAGAGCAAACATTAGCTATATTACAGGCCAGCTTTTAATGTACGTGTATGTTATATTAACCTTTTTTTCATAATAAGTATTTCAATTTATTGTATCGATACAGAAATGTCACTTAGCAGCTATTTAAAATTGAAGTACTTATACTGAATAAATATTTGCAGGAGATAAGTTGATGCAACTGAATAATCTGCAGTGAAACAAAGCTGTACTCTTCTGTTCTCTTCCTGTATTTTTTTAAAATAAAACCTGAAACTACTGAACATTAGAAAGACTCAATCAGTTTCTAACAGTCAGAATTTAATTTAAAAACCTGAATATAAATTAAAAAGGTTAAAAAATGCAACAACATTAACTGAATTTAATAAACTCCAAACATTTCAAGATCTAATGTTGAATACTAAACCTGTTTTTCTCTTAAGATTTCTTGCAATGATTGAACTCCACTAGTGCTTCGACGAAACTTAGACAACTTTTGATTTACTGGAAGAGAAGAGTCTTGTAAGGAGGACAAGTTTGCTGTTGGTCGAGCAGGGCCGGATGTGGGTCCAGCATCTTGTGGTGCAGTGAGGTCTGGTGCTGAATCTTCTGGCAGTGTGAGGTCTTGCCCCGAGCTCTCTGTCAGAGTGAGATCGCCCTCAGCATTTTCCCCAGCGCTTGAACTCTCTATATTATCGCTTGGTTCCTCCTCCATTCTGAAATATGAAAATTGCCAACCAGTGAATATTAAAATAATCCATATTTACCAAATCTATCTTTATAAGAAGAATGGTAAGACAGAGGATAAAAACAACACAAATGAGTGCATCTCAGAACTCACTTGCCTGCTATACAAACCTAATACTCTCATCAGATTCTCTTCAAGTCGTTCAGGTAATTTATCAGAAAATGTATATACATGCTTGTTACAAATATCATATTGAAGCCGATTACTGAAATTTAAAAATAATTTACCATATATTTATATTTTTGTCAATATCTTAACTATATTCAGTCAATACGTGATTCCTGAGAAACTGTAAAAAAAAAACACTGAGGAAAATTTTTAAAAAAGTTTATATTTTGATTTGTAAAATATAAACACCTACTCAGCAAATTAAAACACATAAAAGTTTGCACAGATTTCAGGTCTTAAAGCATTTCTCCCTTAAGCACTTACAAATTGTTTTTATACAGAATCCCCCACTATGCATAGCACTCAATACAGATCTTGTTTGCGAGAGTGATGTTGTAAGATTGAGGGTGTGATTAACTTCACTGGAAACATTTAAATTTTATAGTGGCACTATGCATCTATTTGACATGATTTAATTTTATAACATTATAGCATTTTAGAAAAACCAGAATTTTGACATTAAAAACATATCAGGATTAAAGGACAACCACAGCCAGGATTGTGTGGATTCTTAATATAATGCCCCAAAAACCGTACTGACTAAGTGTCTTACTACATTTTACAGAATACATAAGAAATTCCCAGAGCACCAGCATATAAACAACACAAGAAAGATTAAACCCCCTCAGACTATGACTTCCAAAATGGCCTATATCCATGGATGACTGCTCTGAACAGCAGCATGTCATGCCGAAGGCAGCTGCTATCATTTTTTCTCCCTCCTATTCCACTGCCACATAAATCAAGGAAAACTTTGATTTTTCAATCCCAAAACTGCCACACAATTCAGGGTGGCATGTAAGCATCTAAGTCTCTCTGCCTTTTCCCACTAGGAGGCTTACTCAACCACCTGCATTTGCTGACTTCTATGAATCCCACTCCTAAATATATATATATAAGATCAAATGTTTTATTCAGTAGCGTCAATTCTACATACAGATTGCACAGCTAGCATTTAAGCACTATAATAATCAGGACAGCTACACCTGAAGGCCCTACCTTGAATCTAATTTTGTTCCTTTCGAAAATAGCTTGTTTAGCCTCACAGTGCAGTTACTATTTATATTATGCTGAATATTTTAAAATATATGCAACGTTAAGGTATGTAATTTAGGAACCTTATCTGGGGTACCTGACAGAAACAAAAGCATGGAGATTGCTATTCTACTCAGAGGAATATTACCATAAACATTAAAAGAAATATCAAGAACTACACACTAATGCCTTAGAACAGCTGCCCACAGGTATGACCATGTGTTATATATATGTATGTATGTACATATATACACACACACTCTTTGAAACTATTGCCAGTCACAGGAGAGAGAGTTAGAACTGAGGCTGACAAAAAGAGTAATATATAACTCTACATTAGCAGCTCTTCATTTTTTTTCCATGACTAGCAAAGTTGCCACAGTTCTGTGGACTTTAGCATGCAAACCACCTCTTGCAGTGGTGGTGTTCTCTTCCCTAAAGGAAAAACATTAAGAAAAATCAACTTAGGAAAGTAATAAATTGAAAACATAAGATCTGAATTAATTAATTCCATGCTTACTGGGCTTCGATGGTATTTTCCTCCTTGAAATTCAGATGGAGTACACTGCATTTTAATTTCTATGTAATTACCTCTTACATTAATTTACCACTTGAAGTTGTCAGGTGGCAAAAACATCTTTCCCGAAAGCTCAAGTGCGTGATGGAAAGAGGATTTTCCCTTCTTCCTTTAGAAAGCAGTGTACACTGGCATCCTCCCTGATTCTCCAGGCGTCAGGGCTTAAGTTGTCGGGTGGCTCAGCTGAGATCCACCCATTCCTCAAAGTTCTTTGAGGAGAACTCCTGTAGGCTACACCTTGTCTTGAGGATCCAGTCACACAAGACAGCTGGAAACAGAGCCAGGCTTCCAGCACAACAAGGACATATATTTCAAACATGGTGTAAACTAACATAAGGATTCTACTTCCTCCTTGGAGCTCACATCCAAGCTTTAGTAACCTGTCTTCTACAGTGCCAAAAGCCAGCAGTATTTTACTCCCTGGTTCTCACAAGTCTTGACAGATGGATGATCGTCACTCTGTTACCGATGTTTTGGTAACAGCTGGAGGAATGTTACCTGAATTCTCTACATAGGAAATGTGTCTTCTGACGAGATTCAGAAATTGTTATCAATCCTTCTCCTTGTTTCACTAAACAAGCTAGGTTAGAAACAGTCTTATACTGGGCAGAAGATGAATGTTGGGTTTCTTTTAATAGAAGAATGGCAACTATATCCCTTTCAACAGAGTTTTATAAGTGTCTTCTATACCAGGGTCAAACTGAAAGTCATTACATTCAAAAAGCAACAAAACAAACACATTTTCCAACCTGCTGTTTGTCAGACTTCAAACAGTTTAGCAGATGCTGAAGGGCATATCATGGAAGTTTATATTCCTCTTGTATCTTTCATTTCCACCCAGTAGTGAATAAAATAATAAAAAAAAGATATATGTAATTTTTGATTATTGATAGATATTGATAGAGAAAAAATGCATGAGTGGTAGACCTTCAATCTGCCCAAGGCAGCTCTAACTTTCCTATTTTTAGATTTTCCATCCTTATACTGAAAACCCAAGTCGAGTGCTTGAATCACAAGAAATATTACCATTTCTTAGTACTTTTCACCAAACTCCGCACAAAAGACTCCCACATTGCCCAGATAACAGCAACAACAAAAAATCTGTGGCAAAATGCTATAAATATGCTTTCTAGAAAAGAAATGCGTTACCCGAGTCACCAGTAACTACTTGTCGTTTTCACTCCTAACTCTTGTCACTTTCAACCCCAACCCTTCAGAGCAGCAGTAGCAGGGAAGCAGCAGGGAAGCTCGGCGAGGGAACCAAGCCCCTCTTCCCAGCCGCTCAGGAGCTGCCGAGGTTTCCGCCCTCCCCCTCCGTGGAGCAAGCTCCCCGTGGAGACCAGTTAGAGAAAGGTTCGCTAAGCCTTCCAGCTTCAGTTCGCTAGCTCTCTTCACCAAGCAAAGAAGCGAGGCCAGCCCTAGAGCCCCAGAAACTGCTGCGGAGACACAGCTCCGAGAAGGTGCAGGAAAGGTGGGCGAGAAGGTAGGAAGAAAAGCAGGGCTCACTAGAGTAAAGCACGAGGGTTAGTGACTTCAGTCTCTCCTCCGAAAAGCTGAGCTGCCCTAATCGCCACTTCCCACCGACCTGAGCGCAGCGGCGCCTCACACGGCGCAACAATCCCCCACGGCCGCCGCGCCCGCGGGACGCAACCATCCC
>NW_010586496.1:361267-371641 GCF_000705375.1 Tinamus guttatus
CGCCTCCCCGGCGCCTTTTGCAGTGCGGCGGAGCCGCGTTTTGGTATTTGGTTGTGCAGAAACAGCGAGCCCAGGGTTGGGGCGGCTTTGCCTGGGGTCCTCCCGCAGCTGCGTGCTCCTATGGTCGGCCGTGATTGCTTTCCACAGGCGAGCAAGTGGCGCGTTATCAGATACAAGGCATTATTTTTATTTTTTTTTCAAGTTTTGAGTTGATTCTGCTCTCCCTGCCGACATATCTGATGTACTCTCCAGTTATAAATCAGTAAACCTGGGGTGTGAAGCATGCTGTTCTGTTGTAGTGTGTTCCCTGCTACTTACCTAAAACAAATAGGCAAGAGTTTTCCCGAGTTACTCCTGAAGGTGTTTTAATAACACATGCCCATTTAATGACACACGTTGTGTATGGGAACACATACACATAAATGGCCCTATTAATTCCCCAAAAACACATTTATTAGGAGATTGTCTTTGTGGGACACAATTAGCTGGATTCAAGTGTGAAATCTACTAAGAATATTTCTTCTTCCTCCTCTTTCTTTCCCCTTTTTTACTTTCTTAAACATATACCTTAAAGAAATTAGACCTCTTTTATTAGATGATTTGTAGGTGTCATCTGTTTAGTAATTTAAATGTGGTTTACTTTTCCTGCTAGCAGGTATAAGAATATCAGTAGTTATATGTATTGAGAGACAATAATTTGGATATGTATTTAAATGTGTAATGCTTCTATTTCTGTGTTTTCTCCCTTATAGTTTTGTTTTCCTGTGCTTAAGATTAAAAGATTACACTGGAGAAAAATCAGCAACTGCCTTAAGTAGTGGTGCAGAGAATGGTGATCTTAAATTGGACACAAGCACTTACCAAGCTTTGCATGCTTGGGAGATAAAATGTGTGATATAGTTTTCATAGAGCTTGTTTTCTGAAGAGGTTCATGACAGAGTATAGTGTGGTCAGGGGGATGATGTTTTAGCTAGAGGGACAACCAGAGTAAAATTTTTGGGTCTTACTATGAACAATTCATTTTCAAGATCCTATTGTCTTATTTTTTTTTAAAAAAAAAGTCACAATTAAATAGTGACTGTTGAAAAAACATACTCAAGTGATATAGTCTAATGTTTAATATTTTCTGACAGAATGAAAGGATATAAAAATATTTTCAAAAAAAATCTGAGAAACATGCATCTCAAAGAATCAATTTTGCCATAGTCTGCATACCCCCTGTTTTTGGTGCTATATTTCTTGTGCATTTTTTTCAGGAATATGGTACATCTGTTGCTGTGCAGCTGGATGTTGCTGAATAACACTTCCATGAGATTGCTCTTCAATCTTTCAGCTGTTCAGAATGGCAAAGAACCCTAATTTTCAGGAAGTTGCTCATCAGCCCACAGGCTACATCCACTATAGATCTTCAGACAGCTTTACTGGTAAGCAGGCAAAAATATCTTTTAATTTAGGCTTTAGTTATATGCCATTTTTGCATGCCATGATGGATCAGGTGCAATAATACTGATTTTAAATATCATCTAAACACATCATCTAAACTCCACTGTATGATCCTATGCCCAGCTAACCTTAGTTTTGCTGTCCTATTGGAGGAATATGTCTTGGAGCAAAATGTAAAATGTTAACTGCAGTGCTGAAGTAATTGGAATATATTTGCAGATGAGCTCTATGTTTGTTTCTGTGTGCTTTAAGTCAAAATGCTTTAGTTTATAATTCTGTCATGAAATGGTGTGGTAAATAGAATGATGAGTTTTTATTTCATTACTTTCACACAGAAGGGTTGGAGGTGAGAGTTAATTCAGGGGAATTATTTTGGGCAATAGTGTTTGCTTGAAGTTCTACAACTTTTACAAAGATAATTAATCCATGTAGCAGGAGTTTATTATTGGACACTAAATAGGAGCAGTTTTTTTCTTAGGCATGCAGACATCGATATTAACATGATGTCAAGATTTAACTTTTAATTAAAAATTAGACTTTCTTTTTTGTTTTGAGCTTACAGTGTGTACTGTAGAGTTCTCCTACAGACTGATGCCAGTAATACCATTTGTGTAACATTTTAGTTTAGTTGGCTTGTTTGAACATCTCCTTGAAGCAGGTATTAGTGGGAGTCATTCATATATAACTTGTGGCAAATCAAAGCCTTGCTGTATTTTAGATTTTAGGTCTTTTATAGTGGCAAGGGAAACTTTTCCATTCTCTCTGTGATGTTTTGGCAATTTCATAAACGAGATAACTTTTTTTTTTTTTTTAAATACTGTAATGCTTTGTTAAGGAAGTGTTTAAACTGGAAAGTTAGAGATCCTTGAGAACTGCAGAGTTAATAGTTGAAAAATACAAGTAAGCTTTCTGTGTAAGGATTATCTTGAGTGAAATGTTGTTTGTTTTTTTAAGTGCTTCTTTTTTAAGCTAGGGAAGCATTCATAAAAATTCAGTATGTTTATTTCTTATGAGCCTTCCAAGGCTCTTTCAAGACTTTTTCTCTCTCTAATACTATCATCCTATTGTATATGATAGCTAGCTGTCTTGGGTAGGATTATGAAAAAGTTTAGGACTTCATAGAACAAAGAATTAGAGGTGTTTATAGGGAAGTAAAAGAGTGGGAAAATAAATCTTAGAACAGAAATATTCTTTAAGTCTTCAGGAGTATTATTTGACTTGTGCTTCAGGGCTGAAGCTCAGGACTAAGACCCTTTTGCTGGTATTTTGTTGGTATTATTAGATTAGAATAAACTACAGAGATTTGTAATCAAATGAGAAATGTTATTGCTTCTTGTTTTCTAAGGCCCCAATTAAAATTAAAAACAATAAAAGAGGAACAAACATTTCTAATGAAACATTATTGCACATCAGTCCTTTTGTCAGTTGTGAAACTGAAAGAAGTGACCAGGCACTAGTTTAATGGGCTTATGTGAAATCATAATACTGGTCATTTTACTTAGTATTTGGATTTACATGAATAAACTTTAAAATTCTTCACTAATTTGATTAAAAACTTCAATCTGAGCAGTTGTTGTTATTAGAACATACTTTTTTTTTTCCCGCTTTCTGCTGCATTTTTCAGTTGTGGTCAACTTTATTATGCTGTTGCTCCTGTGCTAAGGTTCTGACAGAGTCCAAGTATTTGCTCACTTTTTTTTTTGTCTGTGTGCGTATTGAAATAACTACAAAAAAAGCCCTATGCTTCCTGAGATGTTGAGTTAGTATACCAAAGCTTATATAAGAACAAATTATTTCTTTGTATAGAAAAGACATGAGTATATCCACTGCAAAGCATGCAATTGATTTGAAACAGTGTTATGTTTGTGCAGTAGCCTTCCTGTCCCTCTTCCTGTGTCTAGGGTGTCTATGGTAATAGCAATTGTATTAAAAACAATAAAAAGAGTATTTTGATGTGATTTATATTAAAAAAAATCAAAAACTTCAAAGACTTTTTTTTTTAAAAGTAATGTTTTTCAAAATATTGAAAGTCCTATTCAAGAGCTTTCCAGGCTGCCCAGAACCATCATGATTCCTTTTTCTAGAACAATCAGAAATTTAAGAAAATTATTCTCAAGACAATCCCTATGCGTAATTCAGACAAAATCTGTGTCATTTTGATAGGTACAAACTGGATGATAAAGGATGGAAGTGTTTCAAGGACATGAGGTTAACTGCTCTGTTTTTATAATCCAGACTTACTTCATAAAGTTCTGAATTCTGGCATTGTCTGTCTACTTTCTAATTTGTTTTTGATATGTTATTTTAAAAGTTTCACTAGGGCCATCAGCTATATAAACATTTTTTCCACTCATCTTTTGTTTACAAATTTCCAGAGTACTCATGAACAATTTCCTAAATTCCTTATTTTGCGTCTGGTACAAAAGCAACTTTTTGATGTTTCCTTGGATCAGTGTTCTTTTTCAGAGAACTCTCTGTAGTGATAGTTCAAATTTGGGAGAGCATAAGGGAGTGCACAGGACTGGATGTGAGCTTAGTACTCATCTCTTGCACTTCTGATTTGGGAGTTATTGAGTAAACATTTCACTGATTTTGCTGCTATTGCAGCATTTTCTGGATTGTATTTTTTTTTTGTATGTTGTGACATCTTTTAGATTATTTACTAGACAGGCAAGCAGAAGAAGCAATCCATTATGATGAGGAACTATGAGGACTAATTTACTCTCTTGTCAGGATAAAAGGATTCCTTTATACAGTAACCTGTGTTTGTTATAGTCTGACTGCTTCTAGTATCTGTAATGTCCACATGGGCAAGTGACTTTTCATTCAAATAGTGGAGACAGCCTGAGGAAAGCTGAATTCTGTTCCATTAGTGGTGTGGCCTGTATTATCAGTTTAGTTCGTTGTATCAATCTTTCTCTTTATTTTCTATTTCCATCATTTCTCTGAGTGGTTTAATTTTAACTTCTCTGGCTGCATTGCTGCAGCCTCTTAATTTCAGATCGAGCATTTCTAGGTATTATGGAAGTATAAATAATATTTAACTCCATATACATTTCAGGCTTTTCTGAGGAAGCAGAGGTAACTGGAAACAGCTGTGTATTTTCTGGTTACACTTTATATATAGCTAAACAAATGCATTCATCTTATACACTTTATATATAGCTTAATAAATGCATTCCTCATTAATATTTCCTTCTGAAGATGTATGTTAGGTATTTACAGGGTATGATTTTCATCCTTTTACTGTTTTTTTGGCATGCTATCTTTCCTGAGTGCACACCCATTTTTGAAAGGTGGTTGGCTTGTGAGGTACAGAAAGTGTTTGAAAGCATAGTTGAGTAGTTATCGGAAAAAGCTACCCTCATTTTATTTAAAAGTAAACTGTAGTATAAGAAGTATAAGTAACTGAATTAAGGCTTTAATTGTGCTGTGGGTGCTCTTGATAGTGAAACTGCATACTGTCTTAGGGACAAAAATAAACTAATTCAAACCAAGAAAGAAGAAATTAAGAAATTAAGAAATTTCCAAATAATTTCATAGAAGATATGAATAGCACATTCATCTGTATTGTAAATCAGTAAAGTGTGTTACGTAATGACACAGAGGTATTTGTTATTTTATTTCCCTCAATATATGAGCAAACAAGAAGATACCAAGAAAACTGAGTAAAAAGAGTCAAAGAAAATCCCTCTACATTATAAAGGCTTGCTCTTTGGCAAAGCTTGTCCATTAATTACTAGAAGTCATCATGAGTTCTGGAAAGTTAATTGGAATTCTGCAAGTACAACTTTGATTTTTTTTTTTTTTTTTTTTCACTGATAAAAAAAAATAGTAGAGATTTCAGGATAAAGATTAAGATTAATTGATCAGATTATCTGTCTGTAATGTATGAGCATTTTAATTCAGGCAAATCGTTTTAGTGGCAATTTCATTTAAATTCTTTATTCTTTCTGTTGGAAGCTTTTTGTTTAGAGAAAATGGTTTGGCTAGGGTAGTGAGGCATTGGGATTCTCTGAAATATTTGCTGTTGATGCAAACAGTATTGGGTCATGTTGTAACTGAATTTTAATAGAAAAAGGCTTTGTTTCATTTTCCTTGGGATATATTGGTATTTACGTATTCATCTATTTTCCTAGTTGCAATTTGATCTTCGCCATTTTTAAATGTATGTGCCTTTTTAGTGCTGATGATTTTCTTTTTTCCCTTTAGGCTACCAATATAACCATCCCTCCAAGATGAGTAACAGCCACCCACTCCGCCCTTACACAGCCGTCGGGGAGATCGACCACGTCCACATTCTGTCAGAGCACATTGGCGCGCTAATGAACGGGGAGGAATACAGCGATGTTACCTTCATTGTAGAAAAGAAACGTTTTCCAGCACATAGGGTGATCCTGGCTGCTAGATGCCATTATTTCAGGTGGAGTATAGCTTTTTGTCAGGCAGGCAAGAAATTTTCATGCAGATGAGATAAACATTGTTTCTCTATGAACTTTTCAATGTGTAATCATCTGTCCGTTGAGTGTGACCTTTTCTTCATGAATGTTCCCCCCCCCTCCACCTGCGCATCAAATCATTGTGTTTGGATATAAAAAGATAAATACCATGTCATGATGTTGTTCTTTTGACCTTCATTAAATTGGACTTTGAAGGTAGTATTTCTCTAGAATTTGTGAAACTAACTTCAGAACAAAAAAAATCTGCTGTAAGACTTTTGTGATTTTTCAGAATTTGGCTGTATTCTTCTGTGGAACATGTTAGTTGAAAAACTTAATTTGACACATTGAAAATGAGCATTTGAAAACTAAGGATAATACTAATCTAGCTTTTTTTTTTTTGATTATTACTTCTCTTGAGAGCTGGACATTTTGACTCCGAATGTGATTAATGACACTTCTTGGTAGTCCTCTACAAGTTAATTTTGTTAGAGGGATAAACTATTAATTAAGCTAGGATATGAATGTAAATTGTGTTCAAACCACTTATCGTGCTTTAAAAATAGGTCACTGGTATGTTGATTTTTCTCAAGATTTGGCACGTCAGCAGGGTTGCTATGAGCTGATTTTAGAGTAAGAAATAGAGGATCAACAGTCCTGAGATTTACTAAACTGCCACCGTTGTTATGGTGATGGACAAGTTGTTTCATGTGTGTTCTGAAAGGTTTTAGCATTGGGTGTTTTTGTTGTTTCTGTGTTTTGGTGGGGGTGTGTGGTTTGGTGCTTTCAGTGAGGAAGAAGAAAAAGTACCAGGATGCTATATGACCTTCTGCTTTTTAAACTATTCTTCCAAGAAGAGATGGAGCACTTTTTCTGTGGCATGATAAATTAGGAATTCAGTCCTATGCAACTGCTTTCAGAGCAGACCTGCAGTTTAAATATTAAGTGTAGGAGTTTTTCCTTTTATAATTTCCTAAACTATCTCTTTCATGTTTTATGTGTGCTCATGTTTTTACTGCCGTAATTTCTTTCTTTTTTTTTTTTTTTTTTTTTTTTTTTTTTTTTTATCATGCATCTTTGGTGGGATAGAGCGCTATTGTACGGTGGAATGAGAGAATCTCAGCCTGAAGCAGAAATTCCTCTTCAGGACACTACTGCAGAAGCATTTACAATGCTGCTGAAATATATTTACACTGGTCGTGCCACACTACGAGATGAGAAAGAGGAGGTTCTCCTAGACTTCTTAAGCCTAGCACATAAATATGGCTTTCCAGAACTGGAGGATTCCACATCTGAGTATCTTTGCACCATACTCAATATTCAGAATGTTTGTATGACCTTTGATGTTGCCAGTCTTTATTCGCTTCCCAAATTAACTTGTATGTGCTGTATGTTCATGGATAGAAATGCTCAAGAGGTGCTGTCCAGTGAAGGCTTCCTATCGCTCTCTAAGGTATATCTTTCTTTTTTTCTTTTTTTTTTCTTGTCAGCAATGTTAATTTTGGTCTCTTTTAGCTCCATAATAAACTACTAATGGTGGCATAAAATGAGAGTTTACAGATTTGTAAACAGATATCATTTTATATTAATAAACCTGGCAGTTGGAAATACTCAATAAAACAAGGAGAAATGCAAATCCTAGTGGTCCATTCTGTATATTTTAGGTATTCAATTCCCAACTGTCAGTATAGTTAAATATGTTAAATATAATAGGTAGTAATGTGGGAGTGGACCACCTAATCTTTTTTTTTTTTTTTCTTGTTTGATCTGTCCTTAATGTAATACTTGGTTTCTGAAAACTGGGCAGTAGACATATAACAAGACTTGAGAAAATAGCAGAAGATACCTTATTCTGTTTACTTCTTGGTGTGTGCTGCTTCTGTGTAGGGTGCCTTTCTGCAGTGTGAGCTAAAGCATCTGGGAGATTGCTGTGATTTATGCTCATTGCTGATTGTTGTCATGTTCCAAAGTCATGAAACATGGGGGCATTACAGGGCTTGGGGGATCCTATGGTGTGTTTTCTGTTAGCATGTGTAAATATTTGTGCAGCAGAGTTGTATGTCATGGAAATTTTTCAGTCACTCTGAAATGAACCTTGTTGAGCTGCATACAGTACTGACAAAATGTTTTCGCATGGTGTGCATGTGAAGCAGCCTCACACCTTGAATGATTGTTTGGTTTTATAAAGAACAGTTTATTTAGAGTATGTTGTCAGAGTGAACAAAATTAGCAAACTTCTTTCATCAGGAAGCATATACTTCCTGATATCTTTGGCGAGATATGTGAAAGGAGTGTCCTTTCCTGAGGCAAACTCCAAAACTGATTGTTCTTCTGTGGCAAAATACTTATTCTTAGTAAATGAAAAACAAAAAGCTATTCAATTGTTTTGTTCTCAGCTTGCAATCAGTGTTTACTTTCTGCTGAAAAAGAGCTACTGGGGTCTTACCTGTTGATACTAAGTTGGTCCCCAAGACAGAAGAATGAGGGAAAAAGATTGTTAGAAATGGTTTAAAAGTGTGATTGCAAACAGCAATTTGTTCTTATCATCAGTTTTATCAGCCTGTGTTTGAAGGAATGCTTTGAACCATACTACCAAATCTGAAAATAACTTCTTAAATTCCTGAGGAAATCTAAAACAGTAACTTGGATTAAAATTGATTTGATTGGTTGTGTACAGTTTCATACTGTCATATTTCTCCTGGTGATTTTTACTATTGCCTGTTACTTCAAAGAGTGAATAATTCCTGCATTAAGTAGCTAGGTAGAATATACAAACAATAAATGCAGTACTGAAACTGAAAGGTTTTTCTTTTTTAATTGGAGAAATTGGATTAAAGTTCAGGAATCTTAGAGAAAATTTGGCTGCTTCTCCAAGCTAACGGCTTCACACACTCCTTGATGATTGTTTTTTTTAATAACTACCAATTGAAACATCTGCTATTTTTTTCTGTGTTTTAGATTTTAATTATCTTTTTTCTTTCATTTTGCTTTTCTAGGCTGCTCTTCTGAATATTGTACTAAGGGATTCATTCGCAGCTCCGGAGAAGGACATTTTCCAAGCTTTGATGAACTGGTGTAAACACAACCCCAAGGAAAGCCATGCTGAAATCATGCAAGCGGTGCGTTTGCCACTAATGAGTCTAACAGAACTGCTGAATGTTGTAAGACCTTCTGGATTGTTGTCACCTGATGCTATTCTGGATGCCATTAAAATTCGCTCTGAGAGTCGGGACATGGACCTCAACTACAGGGGCATGTTAAGTGAGTATCATCTTTGTTTTCTGATTTGTCGAGGGATGTACCTATTATCTGGAGGATCTGCTTAATATTCTTTTTTGTATTTTGTCTATTATTTTTGTAAAAAGCTTACATAATAAAGTATCTCTTTATGTACCATTCTTGACATTGAAATTCCTCAAATAAGTGCGAGAATACGTTTTATTGCAAAACTATGCAAAAATGTATGAGAAACATTTTATTTGATTTTTATTGTTGTTGTCTGTGCTTGTACTAATCTAGAAATTATATATAATGTTTACCAGAACATTTTACAAAGGAATCGTTCCTTTTCTGTTTAATGTGTGAATTGTAAAAAGCATTTGTCCTAGAGTGGAGAATAAAGTTATAGAATAAACTAGTTATTAAAAAGTTATAGAGTATAACTTAGTTATTAGAAAGTATTAGAAAGTTATATTCTATAACTTAGTTACTAGGAAGTTATACAATAGACTTTTATAGAATAAAGCCTTTTAGCAATGCGCTGTAGTGTCTCAGTTATTCAGGATGAGAACTGAAAGGGAAAACTGCTTTCTTAGAACTGCATCTCTCCTTTGCTCTCTCTTTGAAGTTAGAAGTATTGGTATTAAAACATGTGAGTTAATATTTTAAAAATCCTATAATACAAGACATCCTGTTGATAGTGCAATAGGTAAATCTGAAAAAGTTAAATGGTGCCTTATGACTTCATTTTCTGCATAGTTGTGTCTCAATAATACACTTCTCAAGATTTCTAACCTGGTTAAAATCACAGTCTCTAAAGGAATTGAATTTCTCTGTTGCTTTAGTCTTCAGACTCTTGGGATTTTGCAGAAACACTGTTGACTACTTGCAATTTTGTAATTGTGCATCAGTGCACTTGATGCTTCTTTTGGTGCTACAACACAATATAATTAAAATTCTTCAAATTATGTTTTTTAGGTATTAGACGTATAGACATTTGCATTTCTCTTTCCAACCTGGCTAATTGTTTGGGAGGCACCTTTTCATCATTTAGTGTTCAGGGTATTTTTCAAACAAGACAATTAAATGCCCTACCTTTCTTTATTTTATAAAGCCTTTCAGTTCTGTATTGTTTTGCTTTTAGAGTTGAGGAATGTTGTCCTCCCTTGTCCTGATGGAACATTTGTTTCTAAAACAATGTAAAATGGTGACATTATCCATATTGATTCAAAGTCGAAGGAGCTAATAGGAAGTTTCCCATTAGCTTCTTCCT
>NW_010586496.1:379777-390170 GCF_000705375.1 Tinamus guttatus
AGTGCTCTGTCACCCTCACAGGAAAGAAGTTCTTCCTCACATGGAGAAGGAACTTCCTCTGTTTCAACTTTCACCCATTACCCCTTGTCCTGTCACTGGCCACCACTGAGAGGAGTTTGGCCTCACCTTCTTTACATTCTCCCCTCGTATGCTAAAACATTTTTTCAGTGCAGAGGGAATTTTTCCTTTCCTTTTATTAGGCATTAACATTATGGGGGAAAGGGTGGTGGGAAAGGCTATTACTGGCTGTTTAAGCTATTAATAATTATACCATTTGTCATCTGCCTTAGTACAGACATCTTTAATTTATATTTTCTTTTTTTAAAAAAGTTCAGGAGATATAAGAGATAAAAAGTAGTAAATGTTTCAGTAGTAATTCAGGCCTAAACTAAGGTTTTTTGGTAATTGTGTCCAATGTATTTTACAGGTAGTGACGTAAAAATGGTGTCGTTTTTAAGTATTGGCTAGACTGCTGTTTTTAAAATTCTGTTCTTCATCTGTGATACCAATGATAATGTAGTCATATATATATATATATATTTTATTTTTTTGTTTCTTTCTGCTTGCAGGAGCCATTGAAATTAATTACTGATTAAGCAGTAATTTTTCATTTTCGGCCTTGCCAATAGATCTCTGACATCCTTATCCTTAGTAGATGCCCATTTTGCTTCGTGTTCCTATGCTTAGTGATAATAATTTACAGAAAGGTGTTCAAGAATATCGTTCAGTTTAAGAACATGTTGAAGCGAGTTGTTAACTCACGACTCCGAAGCAATTGAAACACTTAGGTATTTAAAAATAATCTGAGAAGGCAGCAGTGTCTGTGAATCTAATCTTGTACTAGCTTTTTTTAACCAAGTAATTCTACTTTTTCGCCCAACTCCCTGCAGAGCACAGCATTGTTTAGAGGAAGTGCATAGGCGTCCAGGGGAAGGTTTTGAGCATTGCTCTAGCTTTTAAATGCAACTCTAATCCATATCGTGATATAATGGAAAAATAGAGACTAACTGGTTAGCAGAAGCTCTGGTAAAGCCTTCAGAAAGCATTTGAAGAAAAAAAAAATCTTAGAACTGGTTGTTAATCTTCCTGAAATAACTTCAAATGCTTCACTAATTGACTTTGGACAGTTTTTACTTCATTTGCCACTCTTTGGGAATTCCAGTGGTTGCATAGGCAACATGTTTTCTTGATTTACTGAAGCATTGGATGATGTGCAAGTACTTCAGTTCTAACTGTGCAGTTATGCTGACTTGTCAAAGTTCAGGGAAAAAAAAAAAGCTTTGTAAAGTAAATATCAGCTACAAAATACTTGCTAGATGGGACAAATTGCCCCCTCTTATTCGCTGCTGCATAACTAAAATGTGGCAAGTGTCACCTTTGTTGCTGTTTACTTCAGGTAATCAAAGTGCTGTGAGTCATGTTCACCTTCAGTTCACCTTCTCAGTTTAAACTTCAAAATCTTTTCATAGTTCTAATACCTATGTAATATAGCGATAATGTAATCAATACAGGAAAGAGGTAATATCTAAAACCACAACATCTTAGCTTGTGTTACAGAAACATATTACAAGAAAGTAACTTTGAAGTGTCTTTCCAGACCTTCCAGGGGTCTGACTGAATTCTGAGAAATGAATTTTGTTGTAAATGCACAGGTTTTTTTTTTTTTTTTTGCTTTTGGAGCGGGAAGAAATATTCACTTTCTAGCAGGTGGTGGTAATCCTGAGGTTTCTTTCTTGGCACATTTCCATTGCTTCCCTTTTAAATTTATCAAATACAGAGAAGTGGTTTCTTGAAATCTCCATTTTTGTGGCTAGATGCTGGTTGTTTATCTTTCTATCTTTCAGTGTTTAAAAATATCTTTCCAGTATGCCTTTAATCAAGCTTTTTTTTTTTTTTTTGTTCCTCCCAAGAGAACAGTATAGTCTAAGATATTTCAAACTCTGCATATCTTCCTTGCAAGCTCAAGAAAGTTATTGTTCTCCTTCTAAGAGTCTTTTATTGATTAAAAGACTCCTTTTTTTTTTTTTTTTTTTCTCACTTTAGACTTGTATATGGGCGATCCATTTGGGCTTGTATAGAAATTTGCGTTATGTTCATGTTATTATGAACATATATATAATGTTGATAAATAAAAATGTGAGAAAGTGCCTGCCAATCCGGTTTATTGAATATGAATTAAAGTGTTGATATATTTTCTTCATATGCTGTTTGTCTTATAAATTAGAAGAAACAAACTTTTAAAGTGATCTAGATCAAATGCTTCTCATTTTTGACATAAGAAGCATATTATCTGTAACATAGAATTACTTATGTTAGAGTTTCTTAGACTATAAACTGTTTTTAGGTCTTTTTTAACAAATTGTCTAAGTTAACAAATTGTTGATGATAATTATACAGCATCCTAGGTGTTTTGAAGCTAATGTTGCATAAGACAAATTGTTGTGTAAGAAGCATCATCAATTTTTTTTCTGTGAATTCTCTTCTGTGATTTCTGTTACCCTCCAAAAGCTAGAATTAGCTGTGAAAACTTGTCATCATATATTTAACAAAAGAACCTTTTAGAAAAGTAAATTGTATTCTGATAAATTCATACGCATTTTGGTGTATTTTTAGTTTTGTTGATCAGTGAGGACCATCTGTCAGTTTTTTTTTAATGTCACTGTGAAAAGCGTCTCTGTTTTTCTTCATTTCAAAACAGATAATAGGATGCATATTTGATGTTGATGTGTATTTGAAACGGACGGTACTACAGATGTATTAACGTGAAGTGTAAAGCTGATATTGATCTCATTTCCGGATTATTATGAATATTCAAATAGTATGTTTAAAAAAAAAAAAGTGAATTTGCTTTTCAATTTCCAAGTTTATGAAGTCATTGGTCAGCCAGTATTAGGCCAAGCCCACTTTTGGAATACTTTGGATTATAAGAATGGTATAGTAAAGTAAATTTTACTGTTAAACTTAATTCTTTGTTGATAAACCTCGGGTTACCTGCTGTGTAGTAGTTCTTTTTGGCTCTTTCTTTACTGAAAGAAAGAAATCTGTGTCTGAATGGGAAAGCTGTAATTTATTTTATTTGGTGAAATTTTTTTCTTTAAAAATTTGTGTAGAACCCATGCTGAACGTGAGTTTGAGCTTGGACTGTACTTGATCTTTCTCATCACAGTTTTAGTTGGGAAGATTAAGCTGATGGTTCTGTTTGACGTGCTAAATGTCCTTGCGGTTTGCTGAAGGAAAAGTTGTCACCTAATTAAAAGCCAACAAACAAAACCCCAAATGGGTGGGAGGAATGGAGGTGGAGGCAGGGAAAAGGGGTGATGGATTCTGTGTGTGTGCATGCCGATATACTCTGCAGGAAGAACAGCAATCATGAATGCATCAACCTAGGAGAAAAGGTGCCTTACAGTATTGCTGAAGAAAATGACAGGAGAAATTTGCAGGGGGAAGGAAAAGGAAATAGTAATGGTTGGGGCAAAAAAACGACAAGCTATAGGAAGAAACATAAGCATCTGCAGCTGACAGGAATGAGTGAGTGAAGGAAAGAAACAATGAAACAGAAGATTGCAAAAAGGAAATATAACATATTTAAAAGAATACAAATTTCATTGCTAATGGGGAAAAATATTTTTAAAATATATTGTATTTACAGTATAGATAATATTGTAGTAATAAATCATATGCTTTTTTTTTTTCCTCCCCAATTACTGCACAAATAGCTACTGATTTTGGAGAACTGTTGATGGCTCCAAGTTCTCTTTGAGATGTAACTGAGTTTAGCATTGCTTAGATTGTTTCCTTGGATTTATAAATGCTGATGCTCATCTACCTTTTTGTCTACTGGAGTTTGTTGGATTTCATTTCCCTTTAAGAAAGGCACCTCAATATTCTTAATTCCTATTCAATAACAGTAAGGCAAGTAAAAATAGGTGCAGCGGTATGCATATATGCATGCAGAGACACCTTTCCAAGTCAAGTTGTTTTCTAGCATCGTTTTTAAGAGGAAGGATTTAATGTATATTTAGATTAAAACTGATTTTAAAAGCTTCAGTAGATTGAAACAGAATGAAGAGTTGAGAGAAATTATTGCTGATGATTCCAGTTCATAGTAAATTGTAAGCATATATAACGAGCTGTAAAGAGATGTGACTCTTTATGTCATACTTCATGTTGCCTTTGTAGCTAAGTATGTAAATGAAAGGGAAAATTGTTTCACCGTGGCAAATCTGTATTATTTCCTTAGAGCAAAAATGAGTGAAATTGAAATAATTCACTTGTGAAACTGGAAACTGTGAATGTATTTTATTCTCTTATTGCAAACTGACATACTGCAGATTAGTAATAAGAAAACGTTCTTTGTATCATCAACAGTTGTCAAAAGCATACTCGTGTACTGAATTACAGTCAAGAAAAAGTTCACAATACTTTCATATACTTTACCCAGAAGAGCATAAATCCATCATTTTAACAGAAGCTGCTTGTCATCGTTAGAGACTTGTTCAGACTTTAACCCTCTATTAGCTACATTGTGGGAAGTTTCTAGTCACCTTTTAGTTGCTGTGCGTCATCTGATTTTTGGGAAGATAGTGAAGGCTCTCTATGGTTCTCCAACTTGTGATCATGCCAGTGTGTTGGCAAATTGAGTGTGTGTGCTGGCGTTGCCAAATCTAGCTCCTGACCTGTCTCTTCCCTGTTGTTGTGTGTAAATTAATGTTGTAGGAAGACTTGAGGCAAGCAGCCTATTTGGAATGTTTTATTTCCTCAACTGGTTGACATTATCTTCAAATTTTGCAGAGAATGAGAGACTGTACTTAGTGGTGTCCTACTGTGCAGAAAAGTTGCACAATGCCTTGTGCAAGCTGAGTTTACAGGGTTTGTAGTGCAGATACTTCTACTTTGCTCATGTATCATCAACCACCACAATTTTGCTTTCCTGTCAACTACATGATGACGAGAAGAGTCAACCCTGAACTGTCCGAATCATTCAAGAGGAAGGTCTTGACCAGTTCATTCCGTCAATCTTGCAGGTCGATGCAGATGGCAAAGGAGCTGGAAAATGACCCTCCTATAGAGATTTGTTTGTTTGTTAGTGTTTCTGAGTTCTGACTTGCTGGGTTTAGATTAGTTATTTGTATGCCAGGAATAAATGGCAGTAATTCATTACTTGACAAGAACAGAAACCTACACTTGTTGCTTTGGATCCCTCCTAGAGGAACGTTTTTCTCCTCACTGACAGTGCTGAGACCTCAGGTGACTGTTCTCATGACATCAGATACCCAAAGTTAAACGCCTTGAGCTAAATTGTGTTAAATAATTCCTCTTTCCTTTTGTGTTTCTTTTGTGTGTGTCTGATTTTTATTACAAGCTGAGAACAATGTTCCCAATTTCTATAGATGTGTTTTATCAGTTAATCATATTTTGAGGAAGCGAATCAGGTCAAGTAAAGTAGAAAAGGTGTTGGTAGGATAGAAAAGAAAATTCAGATGTTTTTTATATCTGCTAAATCATCATGTATTTTTCAATAAAATGTTTAGGATGGTTAACTTGAAATAAAAAGTTCAAATTGGAAGTTCTCAAAGACCCATGTTAATCTGGGTAAAAAAACCTTAGTGTTTAGTGACTAAGGAGTTGACCGAACACTGTATTGCAAGCATATTTAGTGCACACTTCTGAAAATTGTTGTTGAAGACTCATTTACATCATTCCTTATGGAAAGCGGCTTAAAGCAGTGTGTGAAATACCAACTGAGTGTCTGCCCAAATTTGCCTATTTCTTTTATTACCATTGGCAACCATGGGACCTCTGAGGTAAAAATGTCATTGAATGATGCATTATTTTGTGTGTAGGAGAGTGACAGGAATACTGGTTTTGATGAGCTTCTTGAGCATCTATAGGATTTCAGTTCTGTATCATTTACAAATATTTTTGGAATAACTGATTTTAAAATAAATCTTCTCTAAATATTTACTTCATTTGATACTTTTCATCACTTTGTACTTGAGTATTTAAAAAAAAGAAAGGGCGAGGGGGACATCTAGGGAATGAAGGACAGCCCTTAAAGTAAGGTAAGCCCAGTGGTACAATGTTTAAAATGGCCATTTTGATGACATTTGTAACTTCTTCTTTCTGAAGCAACTTCTGGCTTGCATTGTGTGCAACTGTCATGATGCAATTGGAAAAGTTAAATAAAATTATTCCATTTTGTATTGCCTAAAAAGGAAGTGTTTCACTATGAGGATGATACTTATTATATCAGTTTCTTAAGTGCAGGTGGGAAGAATTGCTATCCATCTAATGGGTTTAATAGCTCATTCAAAACCTTTGGAATAGAAATAATATTTTGCAGCTGAGTAACTGCAGATTAATCCATCAATTCTAAAAACTTCTGTAACATTGGAAAATTGCAATTTTTCCTTTTTCAGGCGTAACTGCTCTCAAATATATTTTCAGAATATCTTTCTTCATTTTAGCTTCATGAACTGATCATATCTGCATAAACAGCTATGTTATGTATTTCAGTCTTCCCATAAGATTCTGTTTTGAGCATTAAAATTGGGAAGTAAGTGGAAAGCTAAAGAAAAAGTGGAGGTCCCCACAGTAATGGCAAGCGATGGAGAGTACCAAGAAGTATTATGTCAGGCTGGTAGGTAGACTTGACTTTCTAGTTGTGTCTGCAGTGTATATATATATGCGTGTGTATATATATGTATATATCTTCCTATTTCTAGTAGCCTTTTTGAAGATCTGAGGATTTTTTTTTTCGAGGCTCTTCCATATACCCTATGTTTTACTTTCACACTTGTCTCCTTTTCCTTTGCAACTTGCTGTTTTTCAGAATCAGACAGTACTGCTCCATACGGACTCTGGAAGAAATGACTTAACTATATTACTGCTATCTGTGGCCATAATATGAAGCCTCCTACTCTTTAGAGGAGGAGAACTTTTATGTTGGTTATTGTGACTTATGGTGTGACTTTATGCTGATCAGTTATCAGTTGAGTGCAAAAATGTTGATCCTGTCATTGCCCGGAATGGGCTGCGCCTTGACTTTGCTAACAGCTCTCCTCCTCCCTGCGGCCTCTCTCTTAGGCTTTTCTCTTCCGAGTTTTTGATGCTCTTAATTCTTTGCTGAGCTGGCACTACACTGTAACAGTTTAAAGCAATCTCTTGTTTCTGTTTTTTCATGTTCTTAGTTTGTCTTGAACAGCTTAATAGCTTGCACATGTTCTCACATGCTGACCAAGATAGAGAAAAGCACAGCACATCACTGTTTTCTTAAGTAAACCTAGGCCAGTGGTCACACTGAAGGGAAGAGGAAGGGGAAAATGAAAGAGGAAGAGCTTTGTACTGGGCTCTGGACAGGCCTTGGTCTCTTTCTGGAGCTGGCTATTGTTAGGCTGTGACAGCACATGAATGTCCTAAGTTAAAAGGTATTTATAAGCATTTTGGATAGCTAGGTGAAGCTAGGGCAACCCTGATAAGAGTACCAACACTAGCTGTTTTAACTTAAGGTAAAAAATGGGTAAAACATGGCCAACAGAATTGGGAAGGGTTGTTTGTTGACTTGAAAACTGTGTGATGTTCTTGCTAGCTTTGGTACTATGCTTCAGCAAAAGAAATAACACATGCCTCTTACATAGTCAAGATTATTTGTGTGACAATTTTTGTGCATCTTTTGATGATATAGTTGGATTAGTATGTAAATGCAAGATAGCATAATTCTTGTCAATGTCACCCTGATTTATTCTCAAAGTAACTCTAAAAAATTCAGGCTGATCGTTATTGTATTTATAGGAAGCTAATAATAAATTATTTTTTTTCTTGATCCCAATTTTATGACTCTTACTTGAAAGAATAAAAAAGTAATTTCTTTCCAGATGATAGCTGGCATTCTTCAAAATTTCTTCTAAAATAGAGATTAGCCTGATCAGGGGGATTGAATAAGGTCTTAAAAACTGTGTAGTATATAAAGCTCAGAAGGGATTGGAGGGGGTTTAGAAAGCCTGAATAGAAAAAGGACATAGAAGGTAAAATAGTTCAAATATGTATACACATTAATAGGATTTTCCCTCCGTCTTGTCTGGGCTGGATGGTCCTGGTTCTTTCAGCCTCTCATTATGTGAGAGATGCTCCAGTCCCTTAATTGTCTTAAGAAAAATTTCCTTTAAAATTCTTTTAATTTGTAATTATCCTCATTTTTCAGATGGAGAAAGTGAAGTTACTGGCCATTTTGTCTTGGGTTGGAGAGCAAACCAACATTGGGAAGTCTTAGTATTCTAATGAAGGGTTAGGATGTTGTATATTAAATGGGTGCAGTGAATACAAGTTGCTGGATATATATATATATATATATATATATTTTAACAGGATATAAGATACCAGTGGGAGTAAGAGATGTCAACTGAAGTTGCAGTATTCTTGATTTGCAAATGCAGGATCAATTTGTTGTTATACTATGTTGAAAGTAAATGTGGTATCCCTTTCTTTTGTATAAAAAGATAATCTTCTGGCCAACGGTGAGATTTTTTTTTTCTTTTCTGTTTTGGTCTTTGACTCCTTTTAGTTAATTCTAAGTTGTTCAGCATCTACTGATTGCTTTTAGCATGATGATATTAGTGATTAACTCCTCTTAGTGTGAGAGATGGTTAAGCGTTGGAGTTACTGCCTTTACAGAGTCAGAAACCTGATGGTAGCATATTGCAGTGACAGAGTTAATGGTTAAATAGAAGTGGAAGAGTGGCAAGAGAGAGAGGAGGAGTAAGAAATTGTGGTATCTTTTTAGAAGTCTGCCGTATTTCTGCCTGCGTTGCTCCTATGGGATTTTTCTACTGAGTGCTAGAAAATCAGCAAGCTCTTCTTGAAAAACCTAAGATGAAATTACTGCCATAAATTTTTATTTTTTTGCTTGGTGTAAAACCTTTATTTAGATGGGGAGAGTTTATTACTAGTGTTTGCTTGGCATAGCTAAGTTCAATTAATTTCAGATGACAAGCTCCAGGGTTTTTCTTCCTTCCCCCGCCTTCCCAATATGTGGAAAGTACAATTTGTTATTGGTTTGCCTTGGGCTCTTGAGACCTCATTAAGGGTCCAGAAAAGGGTTTCTCTCTCTACTGTTTGACATCTTTCTGTTTTCTGCTGAGCTGCGGCCGTTTGCATTCTCACATGGAAAGGAATATAAGGGCTGGAGGATGTTATGTGTGTATTGCTCTTGCCTATGATCAAAACGATACCAAATTAAAAAGCTGTGGATCTCTAGGCTCTAATATTATACTAAAATTTGCAATGCAGAGGGAGATCAGCTTTAAGATGGGAATGTAAGCAGGAAATCTCATATAATTTTTGTTCTGATGGCTTATATGCAGCATATACCCTTCAAATACTAAAGAAAGATATCAACAAAACATGATGTTTACTCACATTTCTAAGATATTGCCTGCTACCATTTTCAAGTTACTATTCTAGTCAAAATAGTTCAAGAGCACTATTTATGATGAAAAAATTAGGCTTTTTAGTCTGCACAGAAGTTCAGCGCTTGCTATATTGAAGCAGATAGCATATACATATGATCTTTTTATCATATGTCTATAGTGTATTTTCACACCCCGTGACAGGTGTTCCATTCATAAAATTACTGTAACATAAGATTTAGCATGAACTGTAGACATTGCATCTTAGTAGCCAACAAAATGACATATCTAATGTATTTGAGCCCCAGGTAGGGTAATAAATTTTGATTTAAAGCATTTTACCAAGATAACTAAGAGGAAAATAAACTTAATTACTTTATCCTCAGGTGTTATCTTTTAATAAAATAAGGAAATTAACTGCTTGTATAATGTTTTCTTTTTTAAAAAAAAAAAACAAAAAACAGGCGGGTAATAAATAGAGACATGATTCAAATTTTCAGTAGCAGCATAAAGTGCCCTCCCCACACCCCAACAGGCATATATACCTGAAAATACACACATGTGCATACATACAACACATGCAAGGATTTTTAAAACCTAATGTCAGGAATATTAAACAAAAAAGTAATCTTCTACAAATCCATAAATTGCATTATCTTCCCTTGTATGTAATACTCAGCTTTTTCATCAATGTAACCCTCCTTGTAATTATGAAGTCAAAATTATGATCAGACAGAGAATGCTACTCAGGGAAAATCTACACTGTTGAGAATAAAAAGCTTTTTGCAACTCTGCTGTTAGAAAAGGTACTGTTTGGAAGACCAGTAAATTCCTCTGCATTTCTTGCAGGCAAAAAACACCCTTAAACCTGAAAAGAAATTACTGGACTCAGCATCATTAGTTTTCACAAAAATGATAAGATTTGAAATACCTCAGTGAGACACTAAAATAGTTTGGAAAAACAAAATAAATGAACAGAAAACCCCAAC
>NW_010586497.1:45769-64632 GCF_000705375.1 Tinamus guttatus
TGCGGAGAGGGCTCTCCGGGCTGAGGAGCCGCCTGGGAGGAGGCCCCGCGGCCATCGCCCGATACGCGGCGCAGAGCACGGGGCTGAGCGTGCCCTCGAGCGGGCTGGAGCTGCTGGTGCTGAAGGGCAAAGCCCCCCCAGGTACGAGGCCCCCCCAGGTACGAGGCCGGCTCAGGAGGGACACGCTGTGCCTGCAGAGCCGCCCTGCTGCGGGGCCATCTCTGCATTCCCCAAAACGAGTCATGAATTCTCAGTGCCCACCTGCAAATTAAACTCATTCATTACCAAGAGGTCACACTGGCCATTGCCCCGGCAAACTGCATGCCACTGCCGTGAGCAGTCACAGCTCACGGAGCTGGTGGCTGTCAGCACTGTTCAGTCTCCTGGACTCTTAGTATATTCTCAGTAGGATATATAGTATATTCTATATACCAGTAAGCTCTTTTAAGGTACCTGTAGGACAGAGTTGTGCTTTAAGACAGGCAGAACTAAGGGCAGCTGTAATGTGAACTCCACTTACATCCAGAAAATTGGCATTAATGCCATAGAACTTTATTAGGATATATCCTCCTGCAGGCTGCTGGCAAAGGCGTGTTCTGTCGGCCACTGCATGGTGTGAAAACACAGCCAAGGCTCTGGTGTCTGCAGACACCAGGAACGTCTGCACCTTGGCATGCTAATTCCTTGTTACAGTGCTTCATTATTGGCTTTATTTCATTTTCATATCGGTGAGCAGTGAGAATCTCCAGAGGTTTTCGGTGAAACGCGCTTCTCTTTTGTCTAACTGCTTGTGTCCTTGTCTTCCAGAAGTGAAGTCCGAAGCTAAAGCTGCCCTGAACCAAGCGCTTGAAATGAAGCGGCAAGGAAAGCGGGAGAAGGCCCACAAACTCTTTGTTTATGCCCTCAAAATAGATCCCGATTACGTGGATGCCCTGAATGAATTCGGCATCTTTTCTGAAGAGGAAAAAGACATTCTTCAGGCAGACTATTTGTACTCCAAAGCGCTGACCCTTTCCCCGTGCAACGAGAAAGCTTTGATCAATCGGGACCGAACTCTGCCCTTGGTTGAAGAGATAGACCAGAGGTACTTCAGCATTATTGACAGTAAAGTCAAAAAAGTGATGGCAATCCCCAAAGGCAATTCCGCCCTGCGCCGGGTGATGGAGGAGTCCTATTACCACCACATCTACCACACGGTGGCTATCGAGGGGAACACGCTGACGCTGTCGGAGATACGGCACATCATCGAGACCCGCTACGCCGTGCCCGGGAAGAGCCTGGTGGAGCAGAACGAGGTCATCGGCATGCACGCCGCCCTCAAGTACGTCAACACCACGCTCGTGTCGCGCATCGGCTCCGTGAGCAGCAGCGACATCCTGGAGATCCACCGGCGCGTGCTGGGCTACGCCGACCCCGTGGAGGCCGGGAGGTTCAGGACGACGCAGGTGTTCGTGGGGCACCACATCCCGCCGCATCCGCAGGACGTCGAGAAGCACATGGAGGAGTTCGTGCAGTGGCTCAACTCCGAGGACGCCATGAGCCTGCACCCCGTGGAATTTGCTGCGCTGACCCACTACAAGCTGGTCTATATCCACCCCTTCGTGGACGGCAACGGGAGGACCTCGCGGCTCTTGATGAACCTCATACTGATGCAGGCGGGCTACCCGCCCATCACCATCCGCAAGGAGCAGCGCGCCGAGTATTACCACGTCCTGGAGGTGGCCAACGAGGGCGATGTGAGGCCCTTCATCCGCTTCATCGCGAAGTGCACGGAGACGACGCTGGACATGCTGCTCATCGCCACCACCGAGTACTCCGTGGGGCTGCCCGAAGCCGACGGCGGCACCGCGGCGCGCGGGAGAACCATCCCCGTCACCACCTGAGCGCGGGGGACCCACGTGTGGAGCAGAAAGCCCCTCAGGACTCCTGCCAAGAAATAATGCCACAGGAGCGGTCACTTGTTAGCATTTCATTTATTTAAAGTCTCTTACATTTGATTAATTTAATGTAATTTATTTATATACATTACGCCAAGCCGACACGTGGATTGTTGATGTTGAGCGTGTGCTGTAACTTGCCTGTGCTCCTGGACGGAGATGGGCAGAGGAATCAGGAGGGGAGCGAGTTGCAGAGGTTACTCAACAAGCTGCAGGAGAAATGATTTTATTTCTCCTTAAACTTCAGCTGGGAGAAGCCACTTCGAAGGCAGCCCTGTTCGCAGTTTGTCGCGTGTCGTGGCGCCCACGGGGCTGCCTTCACTTGTCACCCCTTCCCTGGGCTCCCGCAGCTCCGGCACCGTCCTAGCCCTGTCCCTCGGGCCGTGCCTCTTTGCACGTACAAATTTTCCCTCCTTTTATTTATTACTGCTAGTGAAGGAAGAAACTTCAGGCCAGCGAGGGCATTTTCCCCTTCCCTTTGTATTTTTAGTAGCACTTTGCATGTTCCCTTTCGGTCGCCTTGCTGGGGCGGGTTTGTGCAACAAGGGGGAAATCCTTGGTTTAAGGCTACGCACCAGCTGGGGAGAAATGCTCTGGGGCTCCTTATTTAACTGCAAGTTGCTTTTGCTCTGCCTTAGAGCTCACCTCACCAAGCAGGATCCTGGAGAAACTGCAGCTCTTCCCTCCTTTCAGTTGAGGGTCTGAAAAACAGCTTGTTTCTGCAAGGAATTGCTAGAGCTGACAGGGAAACAACCCTTATCAGCCTTACCCCTTCACTCGAGATTTGTAGAGCGATTTCTCTACATCCTAAAAACTCTTAGGCAGCTGCTGAAAACTTTGAGCTCCTTCACTCTGCACAAGAGAAGTTCTAGCAATGACTAGTTCATGTTCCTACGGTGCTGCATGTTGAAAGCATCACACAAGGCTTCTTTGTGCTGCAGCGTCAGTTAATGGAGCTGGAAGCTGCTGTCCAGCTTAACGGGAAAAAAATTACAGGCAGCACTAAAGATCCTGTCTGGACCCAAAAGATAACTTATCTTTGCTTTTGCTTTAAGGGTAAAAGCACCAACAATCTAATTTTATGAGAGAAGCTCTCTGGACAGTGCCTGTCCATTAATTCCAAATGTGATGGATCCCAACACTCCACTCTGGACTGCACCTAACAGCACTGAGTGCAGAAAACTTAAGATTCATTGCTTTGCAAAACCGCCTGGGTTGTTACACCCTCCTGTGCCATACTATTTCCTCCACTTTAAGTATTTCTTACGTGCAAAACTGGTATATTTTATAGAACAAGAGGACAAGCCCTGGAGCTACCTCTGTGCTGTACCCCCCAGTATTTATTACTGCTGACAGAAAACAGAAGGGGAGCTGTTCGGTTTTTACAAAGCATGCTTTATTTTTGTAGTGCAAGGTGAATATATCAAAAAAAAAATCTGCACTTTAGAGCTCTGAAAAGTTATTTTAGTAACAGATTAATAAAGTATTTTAATATTAAAGTCTTTGTTTGGAATAAACTCTTCTCGGAACCCTTTTCTACTGCAGTGAACTAGGAAAGGGTCACCCCTCCGTGCCCAAGTGCTCTGCAGGACACGCTGGTGGCCCTGCACAGGGCAGCGCTGCTGCAGGAGGTGGCCCTGGCACCGGAGAGCAGCGCCGGCTGCACGTGCCCTCTCCCACCAAGTCAACCTACGGATTAACCAGCACTTGGAATGAGCTGGTTCTGTGCTGCAAGGGGCACTGAGCCCCCGCTGGACGCCTGTCCCCAGGTTCTGGAGGAGGAGAGGGGACAGGGGACAAGCACGGACGAGACGGGGTCCCTCAGCGCGGCGGCCGCACGCGCCTCGGCCAGAGCTGCCCTGCCAGCGCCTTCATGTCCAAGCACAGCCCCAGCAGCAGCACAAACCCTGGAAATGGGATTTGTTTGCAGCAGCCTTGGCCCTGCTCCCCCTCATGCTAGCTCCCACCGCGCTGGCTTCCCGGGATAGCAGCGCTTCCAGCTGGAGAAGCAACACTATTTCTACGCAGGCTCGTGCACTAGACTATTTTAAGTCACCAGGGTGATTGCTAAAGTGGTTTCAGGATATTCACACTAAAGGGAATGAGGTACTTAAACATGGAACTGATCTCAGTGCACCTGAGAGGGGAGGTACATCAGTATCACCCAGCTGCCATAGGATAAGTGCAATTCAGTCACCCACATTTAAACAAAAGCAACAGTATTTATAGAAAACCTTTGAGAACTGGAGTTTAATAAACCAAGAAACTTCAGCTTGCACTGCACATTTGTACAAAACCATACAGAAACCACCTGCGAAGACACGGAGCTGGCTAGCAACCCAAAACAAAAAATGGTCCTCAGCAACAGCATGTACAGCTCTCATGGGAAACAGAACTCTGCAGCTAGTAGTAGCTCATGACACTTAAAAATAATCGTTTGAATGTCATTTACAAATACACAATATAAAAAACAGGTCAACTCGAACAGGACGTTAACTGAACACATAGATATGTGTGTATATGTGTGTATCTACACATATACACACACAGGTATAGAAACTCTCCCAATACTAAAATAGGCCATTGTGGTGAAGTTACTAGCATTTGCCATTTTGTAATGGAAAGGTGGGTGTGTAAAAAGGAAACGTGTTTGTTGTCAGAGAGAAGGACTTCAATCACAATCTGAACTTCCGACCAGCGCAGCGAGCTCCTCACTAGGCTTTCACGTAGCATCTCATTCTTTAATGAAAGAAAAATATTCATGAAGTATTTGTAAAGTCCCGTGTGACATCCACCCTGTCAAGGAAATATTTCCTCCCTCGTTACCCTCAATATGAGGGATCATTTAAAGCCATTTTACCGGAACATAGTATAACTCTTTGCTCTTAGAAACAGAGAAAAAAAAAAAAAAAGGGATTTGTACCATTCTACACTGATCTCCATGAATGTAGTAGTCCGGAACTGTATTTATACATGATTGTGACTGGCGCTCTCCCCTTGCTAGCACAAGTAAGGACACAACATGGCTTCCAAAAAGGCATTTCACATTTTACCAGCCCAGCTGCTTGCAGCCCGTTTGCTCACTCCTTCAGTAGCATCCTGGCAAAGTCGGCGTTGGACATCTTCCTGGGCTCCTCGGGGGGCTCGGATGAAGCTGCTGGTGAATTCTGGACCATCCCGTTCTCAGCCTTAGCCACGGGCTGGTTCTGGCGCTGCAACGCGCGGGGCATCATGGAGAGCTGCGTCCTTCCCTTGCCGCGCCTGCAGGGCGACAAGTCCCGGTTAAAGAGATTCCAGTTCTCTTTGGCCAGATTGTTTAAGTGCAGGGAAACAACAAGCACTTTGTTCACCAACAGGGACACTCATTCTTCTCATTTGCTTCAGTAATAAGCAGAGCACAAAGCTTCTAACTGATGCCCTCGGAAACCCTACACCTACCCCGGTGGAAAACAACTGCTCGACAGTCCCCGCTGACCAAAGCTGCCTGTTTTTCCACAGGACACACAGGGCGATGCCAGCACCAACCCACCCGGGCGCAGGGAGCCCTCGGGGATGGGAAAGCAGCCCCAGTGCTCACAGGGAGCAGTTCTGCAGAGCTGGAGGGTGAGGAACAGCCACGAGCACCGAGGTGCTGGCAGCAGCTCACAGGACGCCCAGCTGTGGGTGCTCCTGCCCCTCTGCTCAGCCCTGCTGAGGCCACATCTGGAGTATTGTGTCCAGTTCTGGGCTCCACAGGACAAGAGGGATGTGGAGCTGCTGGAGAGAGTCCAGCGCAGGGCTACAAGGATGATCAGGGGCCTGGAACATCTGCCCTATGAGGAGAGGCTGAGGGAGCTGGGCCTGTTCAGCTGGAGAAGAGAAGGCTGAGAGGGGACCTGAGCAGTGTCTAGAAGTACCTCAAGGGAGGCAGTGAAGAGCCCTGGAACAGGCTGCCCAGAGAGGTTGTGGAGTCTCCTTCTCTGGAGATCTTCAAACCCGCTTGGATGCAGTCCTGTGCCACGTGCTCTAGGTGACCCTGCGTGTGCAGGGGGTTGGACTAGATGATCTCTAGAGGTCCCTTCCAACCCTGGGCATTCTATGATTCTACAATTCTAGTTACTACCAAACTCTACATCATTCTTGTAAAAGGAGAGAAGCAGATTTGCGACAACCCCCAAATCTTAGCACTGGGGATCGGCGAAACATTCACACCCTACAAGAAATCCCCACAGTTCGGCAGGTCGGAAAGCCGGCGCTCGCTTTCCGAGCCTCGGGACACTCACGCTCCGTAAAGCTGGCGCGGGGCGGCGAACGGGGCGGCGCGGCCGGCGTCAGCCTTGTCCGGCTGCCTCCGCAGGGGCGGGTTGCTGATGGCCACCTTGATGACGTGCTCCTTAATGCTCAGGCCGTCCAGCTTGAGCACGGCCTGCGAGGCCTGCGCTTCGTTTTCGTATTCCACGTAGGCCAGGCCCTGAGGAAACAGGGAACAGCTGCCGAGGGGACGCCCAGGCCCTTATTTCCAGCAAAGCAGATAAAAAGGCAACTCCCCAGCATCTGCCAACAGCTCCAATGAGTTTGCTAAAGCAGAAGCATCATCTCCCAGTCCTACTTTTGTTGCTCCTCCGAGTGACACTCGACCCCCAAAGCCGGGCTGTTTGGATAATCCGGCTTCCCAGGATGGCACAGGCACATTAGGTCTTATGCAACACATTCATTTAAAGTGCATTTATTCATAGTTTAAGCAGAATCCCCACTCAAATTATGCTGGGAGTCTGTGCTGCAAGACCTGGGGTACACCCAAGACCAGTCATTACAAGATATGTATAAATAGAAGCTATTTTAGGTATCCCCAGGAGCTAGAGAGAACAATAAAAATTAATTTACGTGCGCACGACCAGAATGAAGCCTGGTAGAAGAGCCTAACACACAGGCTGGAGGGTCACAGAGGGCTTCCACAGCACAGCAGCTGGCTTTGAATCTCTTATTTAACAAGCACCTACTTATTGCAGGATGGAAATAAGCCCCAGAAAGGTGGCTAATTCTCACTAGCAAATTCATGACTGCAGCAAGTGCTATGAACAACCGCAGCAAGAAACTGAAGATAGGGAGGAAGGGAATCACTTTAGCACGTGAACACTAAGAAGACAGTTATTTTAGAAAACAAATATTCTTTGCAGATTTAATATTATGTCTCCACTTATTATGCTGAAACTGCTGCAAACATTTTTCTCTTCACCCCATTTATACCACACATTCTTCTGATTAAAGTTAAAAGAAACATTCAAGGGAAAAAATGCCCCTTTTCCTGCCCCTTGTCTCTCATTTGTTGTCACAAAGTCACACTACACTGTATAAACCTATGAATTTCTGCAAGTTTAAATGCAAAGTCAGGTTGGCAAACTACTTGTGAGCTTGGCTTACAAAGACTTGTGTTTTAAAAGCAAATGAGACCTGAACAAGTAGTTTGCTAACCTGGCTACTATGAATTTCTGCAAGTTTTAATGCAAAGCCAGGTTAGCAAACTACTTGTTCAGGTCTCATTTGCTTTTAAAACACAAATCTTTGTAAGCCAAGCTCACAAGAAGTGCCTCTTGGAAGGTTTTCTTAAAGTTAACAGTGCACTAGCGATACTTACCTTGGGCTTTCTTCCAGCTCGGTTGGTGACCAACCTGATGTCTTTCACATTTCCATGTGCTTTGCACACATCTTCCAGCTCTTCCTTAGTGCAAGAAAATGGCAAACCAGATATAAACAGTTTGTGTTTCTCCAGTGTAGTGCTATTATCTGAACACTGCAGAAATGAAAAGGCTATTAATGCCCTATCAAGTGAGAAATTTCTCATTATTACACTTCCTAAATCTCCGTCTTTCATCACTACATATTTGTGCAAAATAAACTGATGGGTAGTATTTTGGAAGGTATTTGTATAACTAACTTTCCCCCCAAAAACGAGAACTTTCAAGGAATGACAAATAGTTCTCCAAACTGAGAAGTTTCTGCACCACTGCCTGCCTCGTGGAGAGAACAGCCACTGCTCATGTCTTGGAAGGTATTTGTATAATTAACTTTCCCCCCAAAAAACGAGAACTTCAAAGGAATGGCAAATAGTTCTCCAAAGTGAGAAGTTTCTGCATCACTGCCTGCTTCGTGGAGAGAACAGCCACTGCTCATGTGCCTTCTTGCTCAGCTGTCACCAAGCACTTACCTTTTCTCTGTACAACAATCCAATAATGCAGAAAACTATTAACACACAAGCTGTATCACTTGTATCTCGTACGCATCATTAACGAGCCCCAGTGGATCTATAATAACTGCTTATTAGCAGTACCCACATCACTAACAACTCGCCAAGGTTGGTTTAGTCAGAGATACCTGCTAGTATCAACCTAGTTTATAGCAAGAAAATATAAGAAAGAGGAACTCATAAAAACACTAATTTCCTGCTGCGGTTTAACAGATACCATTCCAAACTAGCAAGATATGAATTCTCAGATGCAAGCCCTGGGGAGGTAACACATTCTGCTAGTTTTTCTAAGCAGTCCCGCTGTTCAATGCATTTCTAGGAAGAATAATAAGAGAGAATTGTACCTTGAAGTCTGGATTCTTGTTCTTGTCAATACACGGAGAAACAAACATGGGTCTTCCCTCCACGACTTTGCGATCCAACCCGAGGGCCTGGAGGGCTGATTTTTCCTCCTTGAATTCCACGTAGCAGTAGCCCCGGAACGTCCCCTTGTTGCTGAACACGGGCCGCACTTCTGCCACCTCCCCGCAGCCCTCGAAGAGCCCCCGCAGCTTCAGCTGCGGCTCTGCCATGCTGTAGGACAGGTTGCTGACAAACACCGTGACGTTGTCCTTGCTGCTGTCGTGGAGAACTTTGGGAATATCTTTGCGACTGGTGGACGCCTTTTCCTTCGGGTTTGGGGGGTGATCGGGCTTTTCGGGCGCGCTCCTTCCAAACAGGCCAGTTTCCACCTCCATTTCTTCCTCGGCAGGTAAAACGTCCCCATCCCCCCTATGTCTCTTGCTGGGTTGCTCTGCTGGTTAATGAAATCAAAAGCCTTACTAGAAAAATTAGACCATTTCTCCCTCTTAATAAATAAATAAGCTGTCCTCCATTAACACTGTAGCTTTGAAAACTGCACGTGAAAACAAGGACAACGAAAGGTCTTAAAGACAGGACATAAACACTTCCCTCAGTCTTCTAATAACAAAGAACAAGATTACTTGACCCAATCAGAAGGGATTTAGAATAAGTCCACACGGATATTTTTCCACTTCCCATTCAGTTATAATGACCTGCTCAAGTTACTTATTTGCCGAATGGGAAGTAACATTTTTTTTTTTCTCCAAAGCAACTACAGATTTTCAAAACTCCCAGGGTGGCAATTTATTCAAAGTTTTCTCTTGCCACCCTCCAAGAAACTGTTGCAATACTGCATAACCCAACTTAGATTCATGCCTGTGCATCAATGGAAACATTTTTTACTGAAAGCACAAGTGATAAATGAAGAAAAAATTATTAAAAAAAAAAAAAAACTCTAAAATTTATTATAAACATATAATCTTGCTTTCATTTCACTACAACTGATAAAAACAGTCTTTCTCCACATGGAATGAAGGTCTCCTAGGACCCTGAAAACAGAGCAACTCTCAACATAATAATGATACCTCTTCCCCATTGACCTCTAACTGAAGAGAAAGAAAAACAGGAATCCTGTGGCCAGAGGATGAAATCTTAAGTTTTTTACCTTCCTCTTCTTGCCCCCATTCTCCCTCATCATCATCCTCTGCTTTGCGCTTATCTCCAGGACGGTTTTTCTTTGCCTTTTTGGAAGCTTTTTTCTCAGCCCGAGACTGCTTTCGTTGCTCAGCTTTCTCCTCCTCCAGCTTTGCCAAAGCAGCTTCTTTCTCAGCAGCCTATAAATATGCACAATTATATATTTAGGAGATGCTAACACAGTATTTTCTAGAGGTGCAGAACCTAGAGATTTTTCTCCTAAACTCTCATCCTACAACAAAGTACAGCACTAACAGGATTATCATTTAAAGAGTACCTCTGTTATTTGTTCTTATAGCCCGCTTAGAATACTCAAGCCATTGTGGTATCCATCCACGTGTCAAAAGGTGAAAGAAATGAGCAACACTGGTAGACACTAACCACACTTTTAAATTAAAAAACAATAGTTTTGAAGAATACAGACAGTACAGGCTCATCCATGGGAACTCACATTAGAAATGTGACATTCAAACAAAGATGATCCTAAAAGAAGCATTTCCTATTAATTGCTTACATAGTTCACAGAAAGTTCTGACCTTTGCTCTTTGTTCATTAACTCGAGCTAATCTGTTCTCTGTTTTTTGAACAGCTGCATCCCAGTCTTCCAGTGTTCCTAAAGGACAAAGAAAACCCTCATATTTAGCTCTTACATATTTTGAAAATACAATTCTCGAAAAACGAGTTTACACATCTTTATTTTAATATTACCCGTTACATGAAAACTCTAACATAACCAGTAGCCTCCTAAAGCCAAGTTGAGCAAAAACCCTCTCATTTGTGATACAAAGCTTCACTGATTTTTTCCACGCCTTTCATATTTTGGCAGGCTCCAGACCAGGACAGAAATAAAAGAACTGTTTCTGCACACTCCGGCAGTCAGAAGGAAGGACTCTTCTCGTAAGTATAAAGATGGAAACAAACTGCATCAAAAATTCACTCAGTACCATTGTATGCTAACTAGGCTTGGGAAAATGACAAGCAGGAAACTTGCTGTTACCTTCTATCCTCTCCAGGGTGAGCAGCACCTCGCAGACGTGCTCCGGGTAGTCACTTGTGCACTGCACAGCTCGATGCAAGGCCTTCCGACAGTGCTGAGTGTCACCATGAGCCCTGCAGCGGGGAAATCACAGCAGGAAGAGCCCATCCTCCCTTTCACCATCATGGAACAGAGATGACCACAGGCCACACAACTGCTGCTCCCTCTTCCCCAGCTAACGCACGCTACGCTTTGTTGGAATATTTCAGAGAGAGGGTAGAGCAGCTGTAAGAATCTCAAAAACCCTTTATAAACTCTTATGGTGTATCAATGCTAATTGTACCTCTTGCCACAAAGTGATGAAACTAAAGGATCTAATTAACTCTTCCATTCAAAGAAGCTCTTACCTTTCAAGGTTGTAATACTCCAGCCACATATTGGCGTATTTGGCATTCCCTTTAGTCATAATGTTGTCCCAAAGTTCTCTGGCCTTCTGCATGTTGTTACATAAGCGGGCCTGAAAAACAGCATTTTAGAATCATAGAAACCAAGCATATAGTGCTTGTTACTAAGCGTAACTCTTCTCTGCTCAGCTGTTGTATCAGTCCTTTTCTCTGGTTCCAAGATACATTTCATTTTGGTTATACAAAGTTGGAGATAATCATTTCTGAACTTTTCTATTTATTGTTATCCCTGAAGGCATCTACTCCTGAGAACTAGTTTTGTGTTTCAGGGCAGTCTAAATAAATACTGCATTTCCTCTATTATTACTCTAAGCCTCTTCAATCTGGGCAGGGGGAATTCAAGACATCCAAGTGGAATTAATCTGATCTAACTTTAGAGATACGTGGACACCACACTACACAGCTGACTTCATAGAACTGCTTTAGCACAAGCTGAATCACACCTAGAAGCACCTCCTTCCCTCTCCACTAAGCGCACAGAAAGTGGAAGATGACGAATTCAGATGCAGACCTATATTTAGTCACAGTGACTACAGTATCCAAGGTTTTGGCAAGCCATTCCACTCATTATGCCCAGAGAAATCGGCACACAAAAGTGTCACTAGTTATCCAGACTCACGTGTGTGTGTGGCAGAAGAAGGAAAAGGAATGTCTGCTCTCACCCAGGGAGTGCATTAGCCTCCCCAGAGGACACTAGCACCACTTCAAAACTATTAGCAGAGGTGCTCTCACCCAGGGAGTGCATTAAGTGCATTACTCTCCCCAGAGGACATTAGCACCACTTCAAAACTATTAGCAGAGACAACAGGGAATTGGTCAGGGTTCAGTGAAGTTTACTGCCTTGTTCAGTGTTCATCCCAGGGCACTGAGGCTGGCCTGGTCACCAGGCAGCTGAATGAGTCCCTCAGACCTGTCTATCCTGCACTGCAGCCACAGAAGTGACAGGCACCAGCCTGGTCCCTCAGGACCTTCTTGGGCACAACGCTGGTTCTTTCCTGTGTTTCTGATCTTTCTGCTGTGCTTCAAGGCACAAACTACATTCAAGGCTGTGCTTGATCAGGTCAGACACATAAAAATGAAGTTACAGAGACAAAAGGAAAATTAACACAGAATAAGGACTATATGCTTCCTGTGCTAAGAATGTTTAAAAACATACATCTCCTCTGGACTAACAATTTAAATACAGCAGACAGAAACATCACCTCAACTCTCGCCCAGTTCTGCATGATGGTGCAGGATGGATCCCCACTCTCACTGAAACCTTTGAATAAAAAAAGAGAAGTATTCTTTGTGAACGGATTTGGAAATAAATTATTTATTAGAAAAGCAAGTTCTACATTGTAGATGAAACATTTTTAGCTTATCTTCAAGTCTCAAACACTTTAAAGGAATTGAATAAAACTAACTCTCCACATGCATTTATAGTTAAAAGAAAATCACTTGCACAAGGGGGAAAAAGGAAAAAAGAAAGAAATACATAGTCGATGCTTTAACTTACGTTCTTCTACTTCTTGTTTCAAATACTCCACAGCACGTGCAAATGCAGACCTCAACTCTTCCAGTTCTTTACTTGAGTCTTGAGAAAAAGGTGACAAAGATATTAAAAAAAATGATTTTCCTCTCTCATCCAATACAGCTTCTCCACTAACATATAAGATAATTATATTGTGAAGAAACAAAAATACTTCAGTAAAACTCTATGTGGATAACAAAACCTCCAATGCCTAACGCACAAACCAGGCATTGTTGTGACTGCAACATCTATTCTCTCAATCAACAACTGCTTTAAAACAAGTCAGCACATTTTATAGGCACTAACTGTCCAAAAGTTAACTTTTGTGAGAGACAAAGATGACTTTTAAGTACTGAAAAAGTATTAGCACTGTTTCAAAGAGATACCCAGAAAACAGCTCGAGTCTTTAGTCACACAGGATACACACCTTGTGTAAAATCCACCCTTCTTCTTAAGTAATCAAGATAGGCCTGCCAGATTTCCACATAGTCCGTTGCCTGAATAAAACCTGCGTTCAGAGCCTTTTCAAAAACTTCTGCAAGAGAAGAGACAAACATGTATTTGCTTTTCAATTATCAGCAAAAGTTGCAAGTGTGGATGTGTGACAGGTCACTACAGTATGGAGGAAGAAAACCACGGAAAGCTTTTACTCCAAAAAGACAAGACAACAGACTCCCTTCCTACATCAATTTACTGCATGGAGGATTTTGTGTAAAAGGTTGATGCAGTAATGCTCAAGCAAAGTTAAAACAAGATGTTCAGAAGGGAAACTACTGCACATAAGCAGCTTTGCTCTAGAAACATGCTGCTGTAAACTTCAGCAGCTTTAACACTGCTGCATAAAGATTACAAGGAATTGCATCAGTATCAGCCAGGTCACTATTTGTCACACGCACAACCTTACTAAAAGTTCACAAAGCCATTTCACGTTGTGAAAAGCTCTGCTGAAGCAGTCCTCCTTTACCAGAAACTGTGCTGTGATCAACGCTGTGCCTTTCCATTGCCAAGAGATACCGAATCCACAGGCCGACTGTCCAGGGGCAGTTCCTCACGGCACGGTCGTGAGCGGATAACACCAGCTCCTTCACCTTCAGCTGCCGGTCCTGAAATGAATAAATAACAGAATTCAGTTCAAGCTCAGTACTCAGGAGAGCCCATCTGAGACAAATACTAGCCTACAAAGAGCTGGCATCTTAAAACAAACAAAAAAACACCACAAAACCCATAACTTCTCAAATATAAGATGAAAATGGGTAAGACAAGATGGGTATTTTCAGAGCTATATTCCTAAAACCCCAGTGAACTCGCTCCAAATAGGACGGGCAGGCTCAGGAGTTGTGTAGGGGTGTAACTGCACGCCACACTGAAGCCCACAGTACTGAACTGCTTGGTTTTACACCAGATTTTCAAGCAACGAGACATGTATATAGTAAATACACAAGGTAAATTCCCAGCTCTTCAAATGCTCAGAGGGGAGAGCAGGATCCAAGCAGCAGGGTGCACAGACTATTCAAGGGAACAGGCTGCTTGTTCTACCTGCAACCTGCTGCCTCGGGCTGCTGAGATAATAAGAGATAATGATGGAGCAACTTGACCTAAGTCTCTTGTACCAAGTTACATTGAGCTCTTAATACCCTCAAATTCTGTCCATGCATAACCCTTAAACATTTCCAACAGTTTATTTGTGCCAGGAAGGTTCCCTAACAATTCAGGGACGAAGAACCACTTTTCCTACAGAAGTGGAATGACCAGGAGGGACATCCTCAGATGCCTCTACCAGAGAAAAAGCCAGGCCTTTCAGTTTGGCTGGTCCCTCCTGAAGAGTTCCTGGCCAGGTAGCCCAAATGGGATGGAAAAGCAAACAAATGTTCCCTTATCAACAGGTACACCACTGATAAAATGGGAAGGAATAAAAGGTAAAACTGGAAATTGCCTTGATATAACCAACAAGTTATCTGGCTACCAGCTTCCTGGGAATTTAAAAACTAAGGAGAAGGACTGAGGTAGAACTTGATGGCCATTTACCAATCACTAAGATTAAAAACGGGAAAATAAAGTCACAAACGCTTTTTTTTTTTTTCTCTCCTTACCAAATACTGATTGTAGCGTGCCCAAAGATCTGGCACAAGGCAGTTCTCCGCCAAAGCCCTCTCATAGATCAACTGAATGCGAGCTGGATCACCTGCTTTCATTTCAAAATCAATATAGGCTTGATATTCTGCCAGCTTTGGTGTTTCAGCACTCAGCTATAAGGCAAACAGGGATACAGAAAATAAACATCTTCCAAACAAAGCACGATTCAAGCAATTCAACCCTCATTCATCTTGCAAAGAGGTCTCATGCAAAGTTGCAAACAAGAGCCCGGCCCCTAAACAACAATAGTCTCAAAGGTTTCTGTTTAGATTTTCAAAGATTTCCAGCTTTTGATTTTCAGAAATCTCTGAACACCATTCTGGTTCTAAAGTCAGATTCAGATCCCTACTTATTTCTCCAAGCCCGGGACATACATCAAGTTTTGAAGAAACAGCCACAGAACTAAAATTTGTACCTTAGTTTTGGCTGACCCAGCACAGCAAATAGATAATCCTGTTTCTACAGTCTCCAGTACACGATTGTTAAGTTTCTTGCACACTGCTCACAATTAAGGTTCACTTAGCAATGCTCAGAGAGCTACTTTACCTCCACTACTAGAGACAAAATCATGCCAAAGCAACTCATTATCTCTTGGTCTTAAAAGAGGGTAGAAATAACAGTTACCAGTGCCTCTTCATACGGTTTATACTTCTCCAGTTGCTGCAGAGCCTTTTTGTAGTTCTTTATTATTGTTTCTGGTATTGGATCTTCTGACCATTCCTCATATTCAGCATATGAAGCTTCCATATCTATTAATACGAAACCCCATCACTAACACATTCACTGGACTAGGCAATCAGAATTCAACCTATGCTTGAAGCTAACACATATGCACATTTCTGCTTACATTTGCTTATCTTAACTCTCTCACTACCGCATGTCTAAAGGGCATTCTAAAGCAAACTAGGGACAAATTAGTTTTAAATTGATGGCTTGATTTGGACAAAAAAGAGGGGCAAGACTCCTAGCACTTTAAAGAAAGAGACTGACCCAAATTCTTACAATATATAAATGAAGCCAAAGAGTTCTGCTTAACTTTCTCCTGTAAGCATGCAAAGAAGCAAGAAAAGGGAGGCAGGAAATTTAAAGTATGAACCTGATGCGGCAGGATTCTAATAAACCAGCTGACAGCATTTATTAGCCACAGTTCTTGATCTTTACAGTGGAATTCCCCATTCTTAATAGTCTTGTTTCTTGCTAATCACTTGTACCCTAGGAAGCTCAGATGACTTCAAATTATATACTGAAAAGCACACTGACACAAGCATTCCAAGGGCTAAGGGAGCAAGTTTCAATGAACAAGAATTATTTCTGAAAAGGGACTCATGAGTTGTTCAGGAGACCCTCGAGACAGGCAAATCTCACTGAATAAACCATATAAACACTAGAGCTGCAGCAAGAGAAGAGCAACAGCTAACGCTGCCTCCAGGCAGCGTGTCCCGTCGTGCTCCGAGCACGCAGGCCCTTACCCAGGAGCGGGATGCCCAGCTGGCGCCGGAACAGCGTGTGGATCTTCTCGAGTTGGCTGCTCCGACTGCCGGCTTGATCCTTACGGAGCAAACCGGCAGCCCGGGTGACGAGCGGAAAAGCTCAAACCTGGAAGCTGCCACATTCAGAGCTGGATGAATGCACAAAGCGGTCCTTACTGAAAGCTGACACATACATGGGGAAATAACGACCCCGAGACATGGCACGTGAGCGTGCCACTCCAAAAACCCACGGGCTGCCAGGCGCGTTTCCAATAAATCTGATGCACAAGTAACTTAAGACACCCAACTTTCCATTTATGAAAGACAGAAAAGGTGTTCTCCAGTTACTGTTTTTTTTAAGAGCTCCATTAGTGACCAGTTAACTCCCACATCTCACGTGGTAAACTGTCTACAAACAGCAGTACTGATATTCTGGCCACCTTGCATTTTTGGTACACTTCAAACTTGCAGCATATTATAACCAAAAAGCCTCGACAAGGGGGAAATAACGAATGAATTCCAATCTGAAGTGGGAAGATAATTATCATGTTTTTATTTGTAGAGCACACGGCTAAACACTGCATGGCAAGAACATCACTGTGCTTAATAACGGGGGTACCGGGGGTTGTTGTGGCACTTGTGGGGCCACCTACCTGGGCCGTCTCCAGGATGGCGTTCTCGAACTCGCGGTACGCCTCCCACAGCGCCGTGCCCTTGGTCACGTGCAGCCCCACGGCCGTGAGCGCGCGCTCGAACACGGCGCGCACGCGCTCCACGCCGCCCTCCTGCCCGATGCCTCCGATCGAGTACTGCGCGTATTCCAGCCAGATTTCCGGACCTGGGAGAACGTGCGAGAAACGGGTAACTCCATCCCCATCAAAAAAGGAGGGGAGGAAAAGAAAATAAAAGCTGGTTCCTCAACACCTATCGTTCACAGTACACAAGCAGAGCAAGTTATATGAATTGTCCTTATCATGCAATAGAGGGGGAAAAAAAAAAAGTATATTCTGCGCACTTGTATCAGCATCAACACTGCAGTGGTACAAAACAAGTTCTGTCTTTTAACAGCCTTTAATTCCTATGCTACAGGAAAAAAAAAGGACCATTTCACACTAACAGTTTTGATCCAATTTCTGCATGATAGCAGGAATAACAAAAGGACAAAAGGATAACACCTTCCTGGAAATAGAAATCCATAATCCAAACGCAACCCTGGGTTTTGTGGGGTACATCAACACTTACAGATGTAGTCCTTCACAGCTCTCTCAAATAGCTCATAAACTTTCTCCCGCTCGGAGCTTTCAGAAGCCATTTTTATCTCATCCTTCAGCCAGTCCAGCCAAATCTCTGAAAGCAAGAGGTTCAGAATGAATCACCACCACGCAGAAATATTACATTAAGTCCACTTGCTGAATAGTTCTATTATGCTTTAAAACAGGCTCCTTAAAAAGATGGAAGGAGGGAAGGGGGAGAGGAGAGCAAGTCTGGCCTCCACAACTGCTCCTGGGTAATTTCGATGAAAAGTCATTTCCAGCTGGGTACTAAACAAGTATGTTTATATTTGGAGAGAACAGAATTTGCAAACAGTGACTTAGCAAGACCTCGGGCAGAGGATCAGTGTGGTGTCAGTAACTAAAGGAGCACAAAGAGATGCATCTTTCCTGAAAGCACCATGAAAAACAAGTATCAAGATCTGACAAACACATTATTTTGCTACGGAAACAAGGTCCTTTCATGCAGATGACATGTAAATAGCTTCTGTACCTTCAGTGAGTGGGAAGAGTTCACTCATCTTCTGACGGGCTCTTCTGAGCTTTACCAGCTCTCCCTCCTGGCGGAGCAGTTTTATCAGGTCCAAGTGACAGTTGTAGTCAAAAGCATTGATAGAAAGCTTAAAAAATAAACAATAAAAAAGACTTTTTCAAGCACTGTTAAGTGACAGATCTGTACAAGTCAAAAAAACAGCGGAATGGATGATCACCAACTGTTTACTCAGGAGACACAAAACGCATTTTCCTGCACCGGGCAGTGCCAAACCTCACTACCGTTTGCAAGATGCTTTCAGGTCACAACATTCCTTGAGAAACGCTGCCAAGTTAAACAAATCTTTAAATCTTTCAGCGCTAAGAGCTGCTGCTGAGCGGGGCAGCCGCTGAGGTCGGGAGCGCGGGGCTCCTGCTGCGAAACCCGCCAGTGCCAAACCTCACTACCGTTTGCAAGATGCTTTCAGGTCACAAAACTCCTTGAGAAACGCTGCCAAGTTAAACAAATCTTTAAATCTTTCAGCGCTAAGAGCTGCTGCTGAGCGGGGCAGCCGCTGAGGTCGGGAGCGCGGGGCTCCTGCTGCGAAACCCGCCAAGAAGCGTTTTCAACGCGTTTTCTGTTTCCTCGATAGCCAAAACAAAACAAACGCAGAGCCGGAAGCGCGTTTTCGATGAATGAAGCTGTTCATTCACTCGCCAGGGCTTTTGCTCGCAGATTTTTTGAAAGAATACCCCAGAAAAAAATGGAAAAAAAAAAGAAAATCTCCCCGCACACACACACTTCAGACCCCGCACGTTTCCACCCGCACAACGTCAGCGCCAGCTACGCGGGACCCCCGCGGCTTTGAG
>NW_010586498.1:0-55730 GCF_000705375.1 Tinamus guttatus
TATGTATATATATATATTTTCTTGTTACTTGTGTCTCCCAGGACAGTGCCAAAGCTGAATTCTGCCCTACCTTATATGTCATGTAGGAGTACTGGTCACATTCAAGATGAACCTAGTAGGAACCAAAGGGAAACTGAAATTGTTCTATAGGGTCATTAGTACTTGTGAAGCCTGGAGCTAGTCTATGTTTCAGATTCAAAACAGATGGATTTGCAGGATTGGTTAAAAGGCAGCCGTAGTTATTAATAGCATTTTTAAAGAGAGCTCATTTACCTACCAGTGATGTTTATAATGAACATGGAACAGCAGAATAACATTTTTATGAGATAACTTTCAAATTAAATAAGTGCTTTGAGGTCATGACTCCTGCAAAACACTCCTAGACAAGCTGAATTTCTACCTATTCTTCAGCAGAACAGGCAGTGCCTTGACTTGGTGTCCCAAATTACTCCTTTCCAGTTCAGATGAATTTGAAATGTAGTGGTCAGTAATCTAATTTTCTTCTTAACAATGCCTTTCCATTAGGACCTTGCTTCTTGTAGCTCTTTCCCATGCCTTCTATAGCCTGGGAAGGCTAATGAGCCACTCAAGCTACCATGAATGGAATCCCCACTGCTTTGGACAGGGTTCGAGCTGGGTTGGCAGAAAAGCCCTACCACCTGGTGTCAGTTCTGCTTGACAGATTTCGTATTGCTATTTACACTCCACTCTGCTATAATTGACAATTCTGTCATGATTTCTTTGGCTATATTGTTAAAGCTGAATACATGCTATAGTTTGGGAAGAATCCTTGCTCATCACAGCTGTCGTTTTCCTCTTCTTCAGTTCTTCTTGTTCCTTTTTTTTTTCTATGCTTTTAGCAGTCTAAGTCATGCTGCTTATATTGCATATGCATTGACAGATTTTTTGACTGACATGCAAATTAATTCAGACGAAAGGAAAAAGAACATTTTTGTTCCTGACACTTCTTTATTTTTATCTTTGCATGCCATCTTTGACAGGCTTTAAAATCTTATTCGTATTTAAAAAAGCATCTTTAAATAAAGAGCAATTTGTTATATCAGAAGTGTGTAACTAACTGCTGCATCTTACTTCTCCATTTGTTCCAGGCTATGCTAAGAAGTACTTCTCAGAGTGATACGTTTCTGACATGAAACAAGTTCCTGATAGTTCCAGTAAATATTTCCTATTCATATGCTTGAAGGAGCACGTAGAGCTTGAGGGAGTTAGTGACCGTATGCAAGGAATTCTCCTCTGCTGCCCTTTTCCATGGATCCTTCAGAATTACATAGGCTGAACCCTGATAAACATTTGCAATTTCTAAGATTAAAGAAGATGGCCCTCCAAAGAGCCATAACTAGGAGTAGAAAGCTCAAGTTTTCATTAACCAAAAATGAATAACAAGCAGACATACTATCTCAATATCAGTAAGGGATCAGTAAGGGATCAATCACTGAAATATGAGGCTTCTATATTTCAAAACCTATTCAATGACTTTTTTTAATTATTTTTTTCCCAGTTCCACTGGTTATCCTGGTAATTTTACTTTCTCTGAGAAAACAGTTTGTTGGCTTTTCCCTTTTTTGTATATACAAGCATAGGAATTAAAATTACCTGTGCAGTCTCCCACCTCTGAACCTTTGGACTTAGAATGATTTTGTGAATTCCTGAGGAAACAGAAAAGCAATCTTATAGAGAGGAAATTGCCTTCATGTTTATACTACGTAAATTATAATCTTGTTTTTTGCCAAGAGATCACAATTTGCAAGTAGACTAGTGACCTCAATTTTTCCTCTTTTGGTAGAGCAGTGTTTGATGTCTTTTTCTCATTTCCTTTTGGGACCTGGTCACTGAGAACAGTGCTACCCGCTAACAAGCCCATGTTGGCCATCCCAAGGAGGCAAAGAGGTTGTAGGAATTTTTGTGGCATAGGTAAGTTGTTTCCAGGGCTGAATACTGTGTCTATTCAATGGAGGTAATATGTGTGAAGAAACAAAGAAACAGTGGCAGTAAAAGAAAACCTATCAATCGGAACATAGTTGCTAAAAAAATAGAAATGTCACTCAGAAAGGAGCAGTGGGAAGGGAAAAAGCAAAAATATTTCTTATTCTTCTTTATTTTATTGATCTTGCTTTTGGCCATTTTCCCCTGAAAATATTTCTTTTTAAGAAAGAGTACTATCTAATACTGCAATACACTAGAGTCATGTTCAGAGGAGGTTTTGGTGCAAAGTGCTCCAATTAACTGTTTTTACTTCAAGAACAAATGATTTAGGTCCTCTCTGTCCTATTGTTTTGTGCCACACACTTTGCCGAAATCTGTGTTACTCAGAGCTTGTGTTCTTAGGGAAGAAAACTCATACAGCCAATCTGAAGCATAAGTTTTCAATACAGCGAAATGGACATTTTAAAATTCTTTGCAGTTCACAAGCTTAGTTGATCTCTTAGTTGATCAAGCTTAGTTGTGAACAAGTGAGGCAGGAGGAGCAGCTTTTGAAGATTTGGTGTTTTTGGAGCAATGAAGCAATGAAAAAGTCCCCCCCCTTTTTTTTTATTTTTTTTTTTGGATAGGGGTATTAGTATTGTGCCCTATACTCCTGGAGCTCAAGGAGAGTTTGAAGTAGTAAAACTATGAAATACATAGTAATCAAGCAACCAGATAGAATAGTGATTATTGAACAGTGATTATGCATTGAATGGCCGTTATCTTAGTTACTTCTGTGGAATTTCTTCTTTGTAACAAGCAAGACAGGAATGTGAATTTAAACCTACTGCTTTGCTTTATAGTTAATAGTGCTTTAGAATAAAGTTACAGTGATAGTTTTTGTATCAATAATGAGTATAAATAATGAAAAAAAACCAGCAAACTTTGTATTTTATTTTTACTGTAGGCTTTTGTGTTTGCTTTCTCCTACTTTTCTTGTTTGCATTTTAGAAAAGTTACGGATTATTCCCTACTGCATTCTGTGTAATGCTTATATTGTAATTGTAAGTAAAGATCTGGACACCATTGCAGTTATGAAAAGCAGATATTGCATTTCTGGGGTTAGACTTAAGTATGTAGCAATTTTGTTGAAAAAAGGCTAATACAAATTTTCTGGCTTAAATTAAGAAAACCCAAATGTAAACATTAACCTCTGGTAGCTGAGCCCATGAGTCATACACAGGTTAACTAACTAGCCTGCTTTGGAATACTTTTTTTAACTTGATCTAAATTTATTTCTCGGTAAACTTAGAAAAAAAAACACAGATTATTACTAACCACCTAGCTCCTCAAAATGCTAATTCTTCATTACTCTTCTAAAATCTAGTTGTTATGGGCAGATTATTATTCCTGCCAAGGTCATTTTTCTACCTATTTCCTTCCCCAAATGTGTCTCTAATTTATTATTGGTCCTCTTATTTCTAAAAGTCTATAGGAATCCTTTAAGCTCTTGAATAAATAGCTGTGCCTTTCTCTTTCTTGCCACCTACTGGGTAATTTCTCCTGAGGTTGACCTTCCTGCCTCTAAGGCATACAAAAAAGGAGGAGGTGGCTGTTTCAGGTCTGCCTCCAGGTTTTGCAGAGATAGACCCAGTTAGCAGGCCACTTGACAATAGCCTAACATTCACACCTACTCATCTTCTGTAGAAGTTTTGGAAAATGAGGATATGGGAAAATCAACTTATCACTATATTTTAAGCAGAGGCAGCTATTTAAGCTTTGTGCCAATACCAACATTTCCTTTGCTTGCTTCAAGGAGCAATGCAACTCTGCAGCGGCTGATTTTAGCTGTATAAAACTAGGACCTGAGTTTCATCTCAAAGCAAATCATTAAGGAGATGAAAGCAACTATTCTATTTTGAAAACCTTTTCATAGCAAGGTTTTTGAGACAAATCCTTACCATTTTCTTTTTTAATATATCAGTTAGAGCATTTTCACTGAATTACGGAAAGTGAGTCCAAACTGATGGGAAAAGATCATTATGAGAAAAGATGCTCACAAGATGCTGTTGGTAGGGAAGCATGTGCAGTGGTTTATTTTTCTTTTAGACTACATATATGCTTCATCCTTACCATTTCAATTTTTAATTGAAATATTTCTCCAATGCTTAGGGGACCTTCCTTTCAACTACCACCTGTCTAAAAGAGTTGTCTGACCCTTTCAGATCATGCTTCTGTTATGCTGGGAGCTCCTTAGCAGATGTGTTCATTGAAAGAGCACATTCCCAGGACATCTTTCTAAAATCTGAAGGATATAGTTGCATATCAGCTTTATATGCAAAATATGGGGGGAGTAATTTCTTTTCAAAAAAATTTATCTGTCTATCACTGAATTGTGCAATGAGATTATAGGTAAATCATAATTTTTCAGTATAGCTGATGGAAGAAATAAATCCATCTAGGAATGTCTAAGAAAAGTATTTACAGCTCTCTTAAATAGCCTTTCTAACTCAAATTTCCTGTATAAATCAGTCTTGTTGGTGACCTTGGTAATACATCAGCACTACAAAAATATCTAAATTACTTTCTACCCGCTCAAGCTGAAACTGTTTTAACTTACCATTCCCTTCTGTATTTTTACATATCACAGGAAATATTCTCTCTGATTAAATGCATTTTTAACATTGCAAAATATTTAGGGGAAAAAAAAATATAAGGATATAGCTAAGACGATTCCTTCCTACTACCAATCTGAATTCATACAATAGTATATGAACTTGACCACAACATACTGTAAATATCTGTTGACATGTAATCTCAGAAAGAAGTCTAACTTCAAGTTTGCAGTTATAAATTCATTTTAAATTTGATTTAAATTCTTTTTAAAGCCATTCCATTTTGAAATGTCCTTCTTTCAAGTTAGGATATATGCCCTGAGGAATTTTCTAACACATCACTGGAGGGCTTTTTGTCCTGGTGCCACAAGACCAAGGAAACTAGGTCTCTTTTTGTTCCTTACTTTTTCTGAGCCTAACCTGAACTGCCTGCTGTTTCCTTTGAAAGTTCACGGTGCTTCTGTTGACCCAGGTGCATATGGGAGCTTGTCTTCTATCTTGTGCTTCCTTGGGCATAGAAAGCACAACCATCGTAATCTTTCAGCTCTTATTGATGTTAACAAAAGTTCATGCTAGGAAATTTTGGTCTCTTTTCCTTTTATCTGGATATTGTCTAGTCATGGTACAATATATGTTGATGACTAAGGAAGATTTTCCTGTGTAATCGTGGATTGCTTTTAAAAACACACACACGTGCACACATACACACACAAACACACACACACACACACAAACACACGGAAAAGCAATGCTTCAAATACCCTTGGAGGGTTTGTGTAATTTGTGCGAAAGGAATTCAAATTAACAAGGAAAAATGATATAATTACATTCTCATTACAGTAATCCTTATTTATTTATTTATTTATTTATTATTATTTATGAATTAATGAATTACATTTCCTCTTAACTAGAAACTTCATTTTCACCTAGGCCTGCAAGTAGCTAAGTATCTTTTTTTTTTCATCAGACTCTTAAATCCTCATCCCCAAAGTTCTGTGAATAAAGATGATTTTGCTAAAATCCTGCCCTCCCAGAAATAGGAAGTTACTATTCCACTACAGACTGCATGACTTTTTAAGTAGTACTAGCTGCTTCTGTCTCAAGTGAAATCCTAGAAGGTGTTATATCTATTCAGTTTAGCCTTTCCCACTATCAGATGTGCTCAAAGTCCTAAATTAATGAAAATATATGTTCCTTATCATAATGTCCAAAGTCAGAAATGTATTTAAGGATGATGTAATCCAATGTATATGTTATATTTCCACTGTGGTTTATTTACAAACTTAATCTTCAGGAGGATTTATTATTATTATTATTTACTTTTGCATTATATTGTGGTATAATGTTTTTGACTATTAATAAAATGAATACATAAAAGAAACAAATAAAACCATACAGAAATTATAGAAAAATACCAAACTAAAGTTTTGTGTTGGTAGTAAACTACTGAAGTTGGATTATCTTTACAAGATGGACTTTCACCATATAATAACAATATTTTTACTGCATATTTTAGGAGGTTTTATTGTTCCATAGAGAAGCTAAAGGAACTGCGCAAATCTCACCAGTAGTTCTTGAATTTCAAAAAGTGAATCTCAGGTGATACAGAATTTTTATTGATCAGAGCACTTTTTCAACAGTGAAACTAGGGGGAGAATATTCACTTTTCAAATGAAACCTATCTTCATACAGAAGATTAAGTACAAGGTCTCCAGTAAACTAATATCTCCTAAGAACTCTCTCTGGAAATGTATAGTCATTTCTTAATCATAATTATTTCTTTCATAATTTCTAAAGAAATTGGCACAGCTTTTCAAAAGACAGAATGTTCACCTAGTTTCCAAGCTTGTGACCAGTGTTTATTTTTGCTATCTCAATTTGATTTGATAGTAGTGGGAAGCTGCCACCATCTGCTTCTATCTTATGAGATTTGTCTCATCATATGAAAAATAATGGATGTGACCAGCATGTTCAAGTGAGAGAAAAAAATAAATCACCTGTAAATGTTCCTTTGAGTTAAATGAAAAAGGAGCAGTTAATATAAGAAACACTGATGAACAATGAAAAACATTGTTTTCCCTTTTAAAACACTGAACCTAATAAAAGTATTTTTGAAAGAGGAAATATATTTTTCACAAAAGCATTTTGTCAAATGCTTAGAGCAGAAATTTGAGGTTGTCAGAAAGCAAAATCTAACTTTTAAAGGTTTGGGTGGAGTATATTTTATGTGACAACTCTGTTTTTGAGTTTTACTCAAGTTAATTGAGGAGGGGAAAACTGTTTTAAGAGCTGGTGTGGCTCATAGCTATTTTCATATCAGAGAAAACTCTGAAGACAAACTTTTTAAAGCAACTTTATGTATAAAATATACTGGTATACTAAATACTAAAAGAATCAAAAAGATTAAAACCATTTTTGCAACAGGAAATTGAACTCCTAAACTACCTTCTCTTTTTCATTTCCTGGATTCCTGGCCTAAAATTGTCAACATGAACCCTCAAAAATATTTCTCAAAAACAGTAAGGTCAAATCTCCTTGTCAGTTCTTCCAGTTCATGGGCATTGCATGACCACTGCAAAGACATGAACAGGAAGTGACCTTTTCTAGTTTCTCTGTCAAAAAGAGAAAGGTGAATTTTTTGTCGTTGTTCTTGTGTGCTTGTTTGTTTTTCATGCTTTTTCATCAGTTGAAGCAGTGGTTGAAGATAGCAAACAGGACCAGATGGCATTGCCATCTTCTGTGGTACCTTCTCATGTACATAGAAAAGACCTTGCACAGGTTCCTACCTACCTGGTAGGGGGGATTGAGAGTTAAGAGTCTTGGGTTCTTTGTTTGCTAGTTAAGTTTGTCTGCCTGTGTCATTGTAATGTTTTGGTTGTTAAGGTCTTTTACTAGGTTGCAAGGAAAAGATAGGGGACTCAAGTCTTGTCACTTAGTTCTTGACAGTATGAATAGTTTTCTTTCCAGCTTCCTTCTAGAGATTGATTTTAGGTTGGTTGAAAAAGCCTGGTGAATGCAGAATAAAATTTAAAACTTTGATGGAGATGAATTTGGTTGTGGCAATCATTAGCACAGGATATTCAGATTTTTTTATTAATATTATTACTTTCTGTGGCTGCATGATACTATTTTCCACAACAGTCAAAAAGGGATATGACTGCATTGTATTTGACTGAAAGAAGGAAAGTTTAAATAGCACAAAGGCATCTGCTCCCTAATTTAATGTTACAATAAGAAATCAATACCAAATAAATAGAAAATAGGGAAAAAAAGTATAGATGTGCATGGATCTAAAAACAGAAATATATATAAATGAAGAAAAAGAAAATTTTATTATGGGTGGTTGATCCATAGTCAGGGTTGAAGCTCTGCCTTTGATGTGTGTGGCATCTCTAGTGTGGCATTTGCAAGTGCAAAGGAAAAGCAGATTGCATTTTTTCATCTGTCAGCACTAGCACCGGAAACATCAGCTAAGACAAGGAGCAAGTATGTCCTCTTCACATTTCCTCCTGTCAGCTTCCTCCCCAGCAATTTAGGGGCAGAGGAGAAAAGAACGTATGGACAGTCACTTTTATATAGTGATGAGTCTGTCCAAGCCACTTAAATTGGCTTTGAGCAGCGCTGTACCTGGACCAAGGGAGAAGGCAGCAAAAACAAAGGAAGGGAAGAATCATTTGTTCAGTTGCCACCACCTTTTCTTATCTCCCTGACCAAGGAGTTGCCATTTCCTTAGATGTACTGAAGATATGCTGGATAATAGGCATCTGATTTAATTTGGCTCTGCGTCATTAATCTAGCTCTTCTGTGATCTATTCAAGAATAACTCATCTTTTCCTTCCTAATCTTTTTTACCTGTTGGAACGTGACTAGCTTCCTGCCTAGACCAGCTTCCTCCCCAGCTGCCGCTCCTGTGTTAGTTAAGGAAATTAGATTCTTTTAAAGAAGAGAATGTTTTCACTCACTGTACAAGTAAATAGGAGCTTAAGACACCTATCAAAGTTGGTTCTGTTTTATGAGCACTTTCCAAATTCTGGTTTATCAGGCTGATAGAAGTACAAATGTGCACCCTACAGTGCTCTCTGTATCTGTGCTATGGGAAAAAGAAGATGAAATTTGGTGTTCAGGAAGAAAAAAATATCCTGCCTACTCCTTTAGTCCTTCGCTTTAGAAAAATGATATTCATGAATTCAAACCCCCCCCGTATATATCTTTCAGTTTGTTCATGTCCAGATTATTCCTTCAAGCTCTATTTTTTTGGTCTGCAATCACATTTTTGCTCTATTTGTCAGAGTCAATATTATGCTTATATATAAATAATATGTAATGTTTTAAACAGTGGACCTTGGTTATTATAATAATATTAATCAGTCTAATATCTTTCTCCTTTCAGCCATAAATTTTTCCCTCATTTGGAATAGAAAGTTTTCCTGGTACATCTTTACCTCAATTTGTTGCCATCCTTTCTTCCTTTGCATTAATATTCTGTTTACAACAATCAGCATAACTCAGTCTAACTAAATGTTGAGGCCTGAAAAAAATTGTTGTCTAACTCCCATTTCTAAATGTACAAATCATATTGAATAATATGACTTCAGTTCCAACATGGAAGTATTATTTCAAAGTGAGTGACAATAATGATCTTTAAATTACATGGCCCAATTCTCTGCTGACTTTTATGTTTTCCTGTAAATCAGGAGTTCATTTTTGAAGGCTATAAAGTTGCACTGACCTTTAATTAACCAGGTGACTGCAGGATAGTTTTGTGCTTTTAATATCTTCAGACAGAAAGAGGATACAGATCCCCTTGAATATAGGCTGTACGTAGTTTAGCAGATGGGGAGAGTAGGGCAGAGTACTAGATACAGATTTTGAGGTATTTTAACAAGCTGATCACTTTCTTAGTCCCTTGACAGCAAACATACCCTGCCTTTTAGCCACACAAAGATTCATCCTGTTCTCCTTGCCTTCTCCATGCAGACAGTCTTCTCTGTCAGGGAGCAGGATCCGCTCTTGCCAGCAGCAGTAGGCAGCATTAAGTGCTCCAAGAGGACCTTCCTCTCCTCTATGGTACAAACTTCCATGTGGTGACATGGAGTTTGCTTGGAATACTGTTTTATTTCAAGTCGGTCATTCGTTGCATTTAAATTCTTCTCCTGTGCCTCTATCCCAATGAAACAAGCAAGCATTCTAGTACAGAATTTGGGAAATGAAGTTGGGTTGTACTCAAGAGCCTTCCACCATTTTATGTCTTCATCTCTGAGCCTCTGATATTTATTTATGTATTTATATATATAATACTTCTAATTTACTATCTCTTTGCCTGCTTGCTTTTCCTCCCATAAATATTAATTTCTTAGGTGTTACTCTTATCATTCCAGCACTAGTGGGAATTGGCTACTCACTGTAGGTAGAATCTTCTGATGTTTTAATAAAGAACATCTCTATGGAGCAAATGTGTCTTGTTACCTCTTAAAGGCCTTGGCCAGCTTTGGAACTTTGTGTAGGAATTTCTGTGTGGGAGGAAATGCAAAGCACTGACACAAACTGTTTGCTTTCCTCTTTAAAAAACCCCATGCCTACAACAGCCTATCTCCTTTTTTTTTTTGGTGGCCAACTTACTTACCTTCCTTAGTCCAAAAAATGAGTTGCAGTGCATGGAACACTGGGATGTTTTGAAGAAATGATTACCAAACTTCTTAGTGTAGGTCAGGTCTTTACTTGCCCTTGAGAGAACAAAAAGAAAAAAGCAGTTTCTTTTAGTGAACATTGGCTCCAGAAGTAGCATTCACATCTCAAATGATTATTTTTTGTAAATTTGTATATATAATGTAAATTTGAAAGCAGAGCTATAACAGAAATATAGGACAACTGATTCTAAATCAGTACTGCAAGCCTGCTTATTACGTCCAAGATGTTGCCTTTAACAGAAGAAGACAAATAAAAATGCCTACAATATTTATGCTTATGTGCATATTTGAATAGTGAATAGAACAGTGGAGAAAGACATGTTGTATGAGAATTAAGCTAAGAAGATAACATAGCATTTCCGTGATACTGGTAACCTTTTACAGATAGGAGAAATAACTCAGTTAAAGTACCAGGACATAGAAATGTTTAGCGGTCCTCATGTGGGATGCTTTGTTATCTTCCAAAAGGAGTCTTACCTTATTAAAACAAAACAAAGCAAAAATGATTAGCATAGAAACATGTCTTGATATTCATCACAAAATAATGTTGTGATGAATTAAATTCATAAAAAAATACCATGAAAAATATCACAGCATAAATGGAAATTGTTATTGAAAATATTGTTCATAAGTGAAAAATTCTGCTTAGTATAGTCGTAAGTAGTCTGTATCTCCAATTTTGGTGTAATTTATGCATGACTTAAATGTTGTTTCATCTGAACTGTTAAAAGACTAACAAAGAGTGTGGTAGATGCATTTTCACAGGATTGAGAGGGAAAAGCATCATATTAATGAATAGCATAATTCCTGCAGTTCAATACTGGGCCTCGGCAGGAGGGAATATGAATCTTACAGTGAATCCTTTTGTCTTTCAGTCCAGTTCTCCATTAATTTTTGATAAGTGAGAGAAACACAAATGGTTGTTCTTTCTTCAAGTTTACGTCCTATCATCGCACTGCAGGAATGAGAGACGGGGAGACTTGGGAGGACAGGAACACCTGAGTTTAAGCTTTTGTGGGTGGACGAGAAGAGTCAACTTTTTTCTCCCTTCTAACCCCAGTGTCTGTAAATATGATTTTTATTAATTAGGAGCCTGATGTTTTACATCAGTGAATACAGAACACATTTCGTAATTCCAAAAAATGTTATGATCTGTACAGCATAGACAATTAAATGCATTAATTTTCCTTATTGTTATTGTATCTTTTCTTATCCTTACTGTATTTGTTTTAAGCCATCAGACAACTAAAAGCAGTGATTTGAATTTACTTCTTTGTTTATGTCAAGGACATCTGTGCCATTTGACTATATTTTCTGGACTCTCTCTTGCTATGGGGCATTCTTCTCCTGACATAATCCTTTTCTAAAAACCCTGGCTTTTTTTTTTTTCTTTCATCTGAAGGGGCACGTGCTAGTAGCTGTGGGATTTTTGCCGTGACTGCTGTCTCTTGAATATATTCTCCTCTAGAACCTGATATTCCTTCCATTTCTTTGTGGGATAAAACAACCTGCAACAATATTAACTCTGTCAGATGTTTTCCCCAATCCCAAATTGCCTTGGTGACCTCTTGCAATAGGGATTTCTGGTCCAAGGAAAGTTAAGAATGTGGGCATACGCAGTTGAATATTAAACATGAGACCTCAAACACCGATTTAAGTGCAAATTCAAGTGTAACATCCACAGAGTTTTCCCTAGACATTCCTCTCTATCTTTACTATTCCTTGTAAATCTAGCTACAGCACAAGATGCAGAAATTATATGTACACTAATTTTGTGGTATTTTTAACAAATTTGCAATTTTTCCTTTGTTAGACCTATATTTCCATGCCATCATTTCAAAAATAATCTCACATTACTCTTTATAAATGAAGTGTTTTGGTGCACAAACCCAGCTTTCAAATGTTCACAAAGTACTAACATAACATTTCAATATCATTAAAACCATTTCAAGTTTACTTGCCAACTTGTGCCCTATTTGCAAGTAAAATATGCCTTCCTTTCTAATCATCTGCTGCTTTAACTGATCATTTCCCATTCATTTAATAATACATGCCAAGTGCCTTCTAAACATGTTTTATCCTTAGACTATCTCATCATCATTATCTTGTATGGTGGTAGTGCCCATCTGAAAAGAAATGAACAACATAAGGGACTCAGAAGTCCAAGTGGCAGATCTTGGCACTTTATAAAAATAAAAAATGTGAGTACTAAGACCCATCTAAAACACGGATGCATTTGGAAAAAATAGCAGATATGAAATGAAGAATCAATTAGAGAATCCTGATCAACCAAGGAGCATTTTAGACAATATCTATTATGTACGAACTGAAGAATCTGAAATATGTGATGATGGCAAAAAAGGATCGGTCTCTAAAATGCTAATTGAAAAATAATAGTTTGAATCCTGTAGAAATAATTGCATGTTACACCAGTCAGAACAGAATGGCAAGTTTTGATCACAGAGCTGAAAAAGTAGAGCTGTACAAGTAAAAGAAAGACATGTTTATGATGTAAGCTTTATGATGTAAGTCAAGTTCAAATTTGTGAATACAAAATTTCATCATTTTTATCAGGAAGCAATCCAGATAATGTAAAAATAACAACAACAACACACTCCTTTCTACCAGATCTGTTACAAAAAATATATATATTATATTTTATTGATATATTGTAGGCTCCAAGGAAGACCTAAAATGATAGGATAACATATATTTAAACTGAAATTTAGTGTTTGTTACATATCCTCTGCTTTTTGTATTTTAATTAGCTTATACCAAAAGTGATCACAATCTTCACAAAACAGCTTCTGAGTCCAGGTTGTGAAAAATGTTCAACAGGCATACGAAAGAAAAGATATATTAATATCTTTGAAAAAATCCAGAGGATTAGTATTAAAGGTCTGATATAATAAAAAATCAGTAATTGAAGAGAGCAGAACAAGTTAATAGAAATTAGTTATAATTTCAATGGTTTAAAACTTTTTAAAAAATCTGTTTGTTTTTGATATCACAGAACTCACTTGGGGGTCTAAGTGTTAAGCATATATTTAAAGACTGGATAAGTGTCATAAATACTAATGCAATCTGCAATCTGGATAAAAGATTTTTTTTTTTGCCTACATGTCTCACTTCTGTCTAGTGTTGTAATACAAAATGTTTCATTCCAGACTTTTAAGGGGAATTTGGTGGAGGTTCTTTTGATGTTTTTGTTCTTTCTGTACTGCAGTTAAACATAAAGTACTCTAAGATTATTTTGGAAAAAAACAGAATATTCGCTATGGCAATAAGGGCAATGAACAAAGCTCAATGTTATTTCCAAAATGGAGGGATGAATGGATGGAAATTTTAATTATTGTCTACAGTATGAATATCTGCATTCTCAGAATTTATTAATAAAGAGCAAGGAGATCTCAGCAGCAGGATAAGCCCTAGCACACAGAAAATATAGTATGTACCCTAGAATACATACTCAAGATGATACAAGCATTTAGCACTTAAACTCTGCTTTACAACTTCAATAGCCACAGCACTAATACACAGTAGGTTTCTACTTACAGTCTTGACTACCAGCCTCACTTACTGAGGTGGTATCAATACATCTGCCTGGGAATATCACATTACTGATTAAATGATTTACTTGTCACATTTGGGAAATAAAGAAATAGCATTTAGGAGGAAACCAAAGTCATTTGTGTCAATAAACTGTGCAGTTCAGCATATTTACAGTTTTGGTTTAGAAATGTTTGTCTGTGATTCACATAAAGTTATTCATTACTGGATATCAATAACTTGATTATGCAAAGTAACAATCTGTTTTCCAAAGAGACCAAGCATATCACCTGCATCTAAACTCCTTTGTGCTATGTGCTGTAAGTCAGAAGCTGTGAAAAATTGCTTTTCAAAATCCCTTTATGTCAGGAGATGTCAACATTTCCAGTGTTGACCCAAAATTAAATATAGCCTCACTTCTATTATTGAAAATTATTTGCATCAAACAGAAAAAAAAAAATCTAACAAAGTAATGCTGCCATAAGCTTAAAAAAAATCCTGTCTGCTAATTTTGTCTCAGCTGTTTTCTTGTCACTCTTTTCTTTTATGTCCCAATTGGTTTAGTACTTTTGAAACTAGCGTGCCATAATTTTGGCTGTCCACATGTCGATCAGTATCTTTAAAGTCTGAAGCCACTGATTTCAGCCCATTTTCAGCTGTGCCCTCTGTCTGAGACAAAAGAAAGGATGAGCCATACACCAAGTCAGTCCCCTTATCTTATGGTCTGGTTTACAGTGAGCAGCCAAAATAAATATGTTTAGATGTGAATATCTCCCAGATAGCGCCAGGAAGATGTAGAGAATGTCAAATTAAATGGAAGAGTTGATGGAGGTGAGTAATCCAAGGCTAGGTAAAAGCAAACTAGTAGCTCTCCCCTGGACAAACAGTGCGACCCAAGATGTTGCAGGATCATGGAAGCAAACTCAGAGATGTGAGCTGCAAAGTTCCCCTTGTTAGAGGGATTTATCTTCTACGAAAGAGACTTAACCGTATCTTCAAACAAATTGAAAAATAACCAGAAGGAAAGTGAAAGTTTCGTTTAATAATCTCAGCAAGACAGAGCTCAGAGCACCTGAAGGCCTTTAACAAGTGCTAATGATTATACCTGGGAAAATATCTGATTGTAATTTAGAAATACTGATTTAGATGGGGCAGGGATTATATGAATTGACAACAAATAATATGTGTGTGTGGAGGGAAGAACAGTAGCTTGAAACTTGCTAAATAAAACAACTACTCTTAAAATGCTTTACAGGACCTGATATTAGCTGACTCTTCAAGAAATGAGATATTTTGAATTCTGCATATTTCCCAAGGAAGAAGGGGAACTTTTCCAGCTTGTGCTATACACAGCTGCCTTTATTGGCACATTCTAACACTTTGCTCTAGTTCTTTCTTTTCCTCCTGGTCTTGTTCCAGATTTCTGACATGTTAGGACATAGGCTTATATGAGACCTGAATCAAATCATACATGTTCTATAGCATTCTATTTAAAAATGGAAAGCAGAGCAATCCAGCTACACAAATTGCTCATACCAGAGATTAGTTGTGGTGTGTACTTGGATTGTCCCAAAGCATAAGTCTTCCTTTTTCTTTGTTAGATTTCTTATGTTTATCTTATACATTTTAATAGCAATGCCACTCTCAAAATAGAATGAAGGAACATACATTATTTATTTATTTACTTATTTACCTCTACTGAGGTTCCTGGGCTCAGTCAGTCAGGTGGCCACACCAGCAGCCTTAGCTGCTGCAGTTTCCTCATTGTCTGAGAAGGAAGCTTGGAACTAAGATGACCCACAGGGCACCACACGTTTTTATTCAGTTTTCAGTAAGCTATTACTCTAAGGTCCTTGTTTTTCAGCATTATATCTCATCCTGGTTTACCATGCTATTTGAATATCTGTATTTTACATTATTTTCCTCACACATATTTGTTTGTATTTTTATCTATTTGAATGTCATTTTGTAATTTTCTGCTTGATTCTTTAATCTCACTTGGACCTATTTGTATTATTCCTTTGTGCTCTCTAGTGTTCACCCCAAGTTCTAATTTATTCTCACCTGCATATTTCATCAACGTATTTTTACACCCACTTCCACATTATTAATAAAGACATTAACTGAATGAACCTCCACGGAATGCTATTAAATATTCCCCCCCACACACTCCCAATTTAATACTTTGAACCTTTGTTTTACTGTCAGCTCTCACTCCACGTGACAATGTTTTTCTCTAAGTCATTTGGAAATAATTTCCAGTGCAATTCTGAAAGGTACCATGTCAAGCCCTTTACTAGACTCAAGATATATCTATTGCATTCCTTTTATCCACTCAATAGGTGATTCTGTCAAAAAACAAATTGCAGAATCTATTTTTAGGAAATTTTTGCTGTACGTCGTTACCTGATGACTGGGTTTGGGAGTGGGGAGAGAATGATCTGCATTACTTCAGCACTGTGATTTACAGAGCACTGTTTGCAACTTTTCCCTGGATCATTTACATTCCCCTGGCATGGGAATCTGTTTCTGCTGCTTGTAGTGTTTAGCGCTAAACCCTTGTTCTTGGAGCAGAATGGCAGAGCAAAAGGCTCCTTCAGACTGACCCTTCTGCTGAACTGCGCAGAAGCTTGTGGCGGGTTGCACTGTGCATGCTGCAGCCACGTACACCATGATGAATCTCCCACCGGCGGCCCCGTCACCTTTGTGCTCGCCGGGAAGCTCCCACTGTGCTCTCACGTGGCAGAAGTGCCCCCAGCTCAACCTGCCGCCTGTGGTGTGCGGGAAGGCAGCGTGCCCTGCTGCTGTCCTGCTGTTCCGGCTTTGCTCTTTTCTCATTCTGCTTTCTGACAGTTGCTTCTCCAGGTTAGATCGTTTCCCTTCCTAGCAGTGTTCGCGTAGCTGCTTGTTTTCTTTTCTAGGCATAGCTAGAGAAATTCCACTTCCTACAAGTTCCGCAGCATGGCAGTAGAAGATGATTGGGACCAGGTTTGGCTGAGGTGTTCCATCTAGAAAACCATGCCTTTGCTTTGGGAAGGTAAGTTCAAGACCTGCTGTGTTTATTTAAGCATCAAAAGCAACATGGAGCAGAAAGAAATCCTGTTTTATTTCTTTACGAAATAGTGCAGTGACTGAAAAAGAAAATCCACTTTTTCACTTCTTTAATTTTATGTGTTAAAGCTTCGGCAAAAACATTCAAGGGTGCCCAGACACATGTTCAAGTTTAGAATTGCCCTTAATGAGTAAAACCTAGGAGAAAAACACATTTTGCCTTGGCATGCCTATTAAAATAGCTGTATTTTAAGACTTGCTAAACTGTTCAGTTCCAAAGTAGGTATTTTGACATCTAAACTGTATATCCTAATGTTTCAAACCAAACACTAAATAAATTATTAAACCTGTGTGGGCTGCTTATTTCCATTTCAAGTAAAATACAAATCAAATATGACATTTAAAACTTTTTCGTAATGACTATAAAGGCCATTAGGAAGAATTCAGACTTGTAAAAGAAGTTTTTTCTGTGCTTATAAAGACAGACCTATCAATAGTGGAAGTCATTAAAAATACAGATCTTCCATATGATGATTCAGGAGAACATTTGTGGTTTAAATTTGTGAAAAGTTAAGACTGGAAGCAGAACTAATGGTGTCTTAAATTCTCCTGGCATCCATTCTCCAAACCTCTTGGCCAATGAATTCATTTGTGGCAGATCCTCTGTTCCAGGCATCCCCAAGACATTTAACTGTGTGCTAGTGTTACTCTGTGGGGATATAGGTTTTTTATTTTTAGTAGTACGAAACTTCTTTAGTGGCTTTATTGACTTCTCTCCTCTTTTCTGTAGTGAAAAAGGACAACATCTGGTAAGATTTCTGTTTTCAAACTTTTATCACTAACAGAAGTTTATTTATTATAAACCCGTTTTGTGTTTCTCTAGTTTTGAACTAAAGTGTCTCAAATGCATGTGGCTTTAAGTGTCTTAATTTTTATTTTACAGTGGATATAGATTTCATATTTTCAATACAGTATAAAACATAGAAATGCTGTGCTTCTTAAAAATGTGTAGTATAAATTCTATATGTATAATTGCTAATTGTATCTTTAATTATGTTTAGTTGTAAAATTTATTATTTTCTTTTTAAGTGGCCAAATTTGGAAGACCATAACAAGGGAGCTGTATGCATGGAGGCAAAGACAAAATGTTTATCTGAGAGGGTTAGTTTTTTGATATTTTTTTCTCTCCAATCATTTTATCCTATTTTAATCCCTACCTGCAGCTTTAGCTGAGATTTTCTGAAGTAAGTCAAGTGTTTCTCTGTTGAAACACATACACTTTCAATGCATCCCTGCATGAAATATAAATCACTGCAGATCTAACAGATGTGCCATTGGCTCCCATCATGAAAAAGTAGCTAAGTAGACAGCTGTAAGCAGAGAGACAACATGAAAGTTCCAATTCAGTTTCAAAAATAGCTCTAATCGCTCAAGTTTTAGTAAGCATTTCTGCAGGTACTTAAAATACATAGTGAAGCGCTCTTCTAAAATTAAAGTTCATTGTTGCTGGATGAAGATGGAAAAAAGAAAAAAGAAAGAAAGAAAAAAGAAAATCTTTCAGTTGCAGGTGAATATGTGTGACAGGACCCTTCTGTTTTGAATCTTTGTTTGGGGCCCAAAATTACTGTCTTACTGTCTTTTAACCAAAAGATTAGCATCTTCCTGTCTTGCTGAGTTTTTAATTCTTTTTTTTTAAGCAACTCTAGCTGATTACCAACACTTATTGCTAAATGAGCTGAAAAAAAAAACTATTCCTCAGTCCTTAACACAGATTTGCAAATTTTCTAGTTTTGAAAAGTTTTTGGAAAGAGAAATAATATAATCTGTTCACCATGTCCATGATGAATAAAATAAGAAGTTAATCATATTTGATATTTGGTAGAATGTTTTGATGATAAAGGTAGTGAAAGCAACAGATCAAATTGTTGTGGAAAACTTTCGCTGTCATCGTGGGAGACCTGTATGAATAGGTTAGGTATCCCAATCAGGAATGGCAAATATACACTTGAATTTTTTGGTGGCAAGGTGGACCTTTTAATGTCCTTTTCAGACCTTTTAGTCTGTGAATCTGTTCCTATAGCTATGTATTTGTCGTATCTCTGCAGCTGCTAATGGGACAGCTCAGAAATGCTAACCTCTTGTGAGAGACTCTCCATGGTCAGAAGCTTTGAATCTACAGTCTGCAACCATCAGAGATGAAGAACTACATGGTTTTGTAGCATTCTGTTTTCTGCTTTGGATTGTTTACCATCTGTTCTCTGACATAGGTTGTTTAACATATATTTTACAGTGTGAAGAGATAAATGATTCTAACTGGATCTGGGAAAAGGTCATTTATCTATTTCTTGCAGAATTTATTTTGCTTTTAAAGCAGCATACAAGTTATACCCAGCAAAAGAAAAGAATAAACAAATATATTCTCAAGCACTAAATACTCTATTTTGAAGGAAAAAAAAATAGGTAAAAAGGAAGTCAAAGAACTCAGCCTTTTAGGTGCCCGTTTTAGTTTTGGTTTAGCCCTCAGGATTTCTATTTCTGTTTGCTGTCACTATTCGAGTCATTAGAGAAGAGGGCCAAAATCTTGCAGGAGTCAAAGAGTTATATAGCATCCATGAAATCTAGGAGCCAGTTCTTCATCAAGAAGCCAGAAAGGTACCAAGCTAGAGAGCCCTCACTACCTCTGGAATTCCCATGGGTTTTCAGCTTCAAGTTTTCAGACCTCTTGTCTCCAAGTCCCTAGTCTATGATAGTTCACACTATGAGACTGTTCTTGGGATATGGCTTCAAGAAAACTTGAAATCCCAGACCCTGAGACAAGGACATTCGAGAAAGAGAGCTTAGAGGCCCTTGGCGACATCTAACAAGCAGTGCTGAGCTGAGTCCTTCGTTCTCGGTTGATCCAGTTTTGTGAGAGTGAGATGCAGGATCCACTGCTTGCTTGCTTGTTGTCACAAGTTTGAAATATTTGCAAAATGTTTCTGTTCTTCAACATTTCCCAAAGCAAAGCTACTTTTCCTTGGAAAACACCCAAAAGGGTTTATATTGAAGGGTATTTAAAATTTGGGATGGAGGACTTCTAAAATTAGTGTGTAGGAAAAAAAACAAAGTTAAAAAAAATGTTTTGCTTACAAAATCCAACTTATTTCATATCATCCGTGTGCTTTGTAATTCTGCCAATTTTTGTGGGCTTGCAATAGCATGTTTGTGGGGGGTTTCAATTTTTTTTTCTGTTGCTATGTGGAAGATTCATACCAGCAACACATGAATTGACTAGCAAAGTGAGCGTATATGGGAAACAGTTGCATTGTCAATACACAGTGTGCTGCCAAATGCAAAAAAGTCTTAACAAACTGAAAAAGAGAGAATTTTTGTTTCATCTCTTGTAGCAGACTCAGATGCTTGCAGCAGTTGTAGTTAAACACTTTCCAGGTAGAAATGATTTTAACTGCTAGTCTATATTTAAAAATATGTAAATTTTAACCCAATTAATTAAAATTACATAATTAGCCTCTATCTATAAACTCTTAAAGTGCATCTGCTAAAATTAAATTGACCAACTCTGTTTTGTCCTAGTGCTTTCTCCCTGCTTGACTATTAGTTGTTAGGATATTTTCCTTGTGCATTGCTAAAGAATGATTGGTGACCTGAGTATAAACTTCTTAAGCGCTTTGGAATGGCAACCCTAATTAAGTTTATGTTAATTTGTTACAATTGTATAAAACATGAGAAGCTAATGCCTTGTGTTTTGGTACCCTGAGAACCTAGTTTATCTAATGAAGGAAATTTTCTCTATGGCATATACTGAAAGGGCATAAAGTGGAAGATAAACTGCCCATACTTTAAATGGAATCTCAAATTCTCTATCCAAAAAGTTTAACTCATACTTATGAGTATGAACTTCTCTTCAGTTTTCTTCTTCTCTGAGTTCTTTCAGTCTTACAAAAGGACTTCCTTATTTCTTCTTCCCTTTATACTCAAAACAGTGTATCCATTTTTTTTCTCTTGTTTCCAGTTTATAGCTCAGTGATTGTTTGCTAATTTTTGCTACCTTGCTACATTTCCATAACTTTCTTTATCTACTTTGTTCATTTATGATGTTCCTGAGGCATCAAATTTCAGACTTTATAGAAATTCTTCTAATTCTTCTGCTCTGTTTTATGTTGATTAAAAAAAAATCAACAATAACAAAAAAAATGTACTACATCTTCTTCTCTAAGCTATATCATTTTGGTTTCAGTCACATTTTTCAGGCACCCTTCTCCTTCATTTCTCTCCTTCTTTAACATTTTACCTACTGATTTGTCCTCTGTTTATTTATTCTTATAGTCCTCTCAAGTAACGTAGTCTAACTCTATACTTCATTATGCAGTTTTTGTCTCATGTGAGTAGTTTGCACACATGATGGTTTATGTATTTTTGTCTATGTTTTGATTCGGTGTTTGCTTATACAAAATAGGAAGAAAAAGGGTATTGAAAGAGTTAAAAGTTGTTTTTAGGAGGCACTCAATTTACAGGGCAATTTGCTCAAACTGTTAAAGCTTTCCAATGCACTTTCTGCATGGCTATTCTGGGAGATTGATGTCTCCTTTAATGGACAAAACTGGCTGGGCAAGAGTTCCATGATCTTTCCACAAAAAGGACCTCTATTTGTAAAGGCTAGTGGAGAAAGAGTATGACTCTGTAAATGTGAGTGTGAGTTTGCTGTCAGATGCTTGTGTTTAAGGCCTAAGGTGTTCAGGGTTGAATGTGCTCCATAAACGTATTTTGCTGTCCTCTTAGTAACACTACTACCACTTTCATTCCAAACTGATGCTATTGTATTCACAACCCTGTATCTATCCTTAAGGTCATTCAAAAATCAAGTTTCTTAAACAGTTACTTCATCCTAAATGCTTTGTTTGTTCCAGCAGTAATGATTTTTCATTTCTTTTTTCTTTTTTTTTTTTTTTTTTTTTTTTTTTTTTTTCATGAAGACACCCATTTCATCAGCCCTACATGAATGGTGTTTGATTTGGTTTGATTTTGTTGGTGTTTCCCTGACTTGAATTTGTGAATGAGTTTTGAGTTTTCCACCCATTATAGAAATAGACCTCTTAAAACTCTAGAACCGATATTTTACTTTTGCCTCTTTTTCTGATGGACAGATTGACTTGATAGCCCTTTCTCTCCCTTTTTATTTCATCACCTGCCCACACTCCCATCAGATTTGTGGTTAAAGGCCTGATAGCCTAGATTTTCACTGTACCATTCTCCAGTTTTTCCAGTTTTTCTCCTCTCTCCTTCTTTTTAAAGAGCCTGACAGGGTCAATTAGAACTTTTCTGAAGAGAGCAGTATATGAATCTATTGTGAGATTACATCCTAGTTTATGTAAGTAAACATTTGAATTTAGAGAAGATAAACCAAAGGAAAAGATTTTTGTAATTGTTTGCTGCAGATTGGAAAGTCTGCAGGAATCCAACAGAAAATGATAGATTTGGAAGATATTCAGAGCATATCCTTCTCATACCTGCTAGGCTTTCTAATTGTTTCATTATTGAGATAAACAATATGCCATCTTCCTGTGAACGCAGGCAGAGCTTATGAAATATTTCTCATTACAGACATGCCATATTAATAGCTATAAAATAACCGTAGAGATTCATTTTGAGGAATGAGGCTGGCTTGGGTCACCACAGGAGACACACTGATATTAGCCATTCTGCTGATGTTCATGACTTTACTCAATTTATTGATTCTATGCTAAACGGGGCGGGGAGGGCCGGGGAAGAGGAGAATGCATCTGTTTTTAAAGATGAAAATCAAAGAGTCACATGAGAAAAGTGTTCTCTTCTTTCTGTTGCTAGATCTATGACATGCCTTTTTTCAGTGGCAGCTTTAATGAGGAGATACTCCGGTATGGTTTGACGGTTATAAGCTACACTGATTACATGATCTAAGATCTTAGATATCTGTAAGTCAATATTCAGAACAGTTCAGAATATGTTTGAACAGTGTAGACATAAAGGTCAAGTTACAGCATTAATTCTTCCTAGGTCCAATATATTAAAATATATTTTCCTCCTGTTTGAAAAGTTGGAGCATTCAAAAACTATCAAAATATTTTTGTCAATTATCCATTTATACCAAATGAGCAAAGAGGCAGCTTTATGCTATGCATGCTTCCTTGCATGCTAATGATATGAATTTCTTTCCATCAGGCATAAGAAATTCAGAGAAGTGACCTCTCAGCAGCTTCTTTAAGTGGTGTTGAGTAATACATAATTTATCTGTAAGAATAAGGACTTGCAGACACTCAGCATAGGAGTTTAATAAATAATAGCTCTGAATACTTTTATATTACATTGTCATATTTGCTCAGAATACACAAGCTGATGTTTTATGTTGAGTTCTGAATTTTGGAAGCATTATTCTTCCATCTTTCCATGAAACTTTGGACACTTATTGTGAGTTGGCGGGTGGTAAATTCCTCTTGACTTCATGGAAATGAATAGAATATAAGATAGTGTATGATAATGCATGCAAAAACTTCTGTGGCTATCATATACCTAGTGTCATTCTCTCACTCAGTTCTGAAGAATAATATCTTTACTGTTCTCTGTGTTTAACAGCACTGGTGAATATCCTGCATGTGTTTGTCAGTTTTAGTACCAAAGTAAATGTTGCTTAGATGCTCCAAATTGATTATGTTCACCCTGAGGCAATTTCACAATAACCTATTGCAGATTAAATTCACAAAATGCTATGTCACCTCCAGTCCTTATTAAGATAATTGACCCACCCACTGAATTAATAATCTACAATCTGGTTGCTTAAATATGCTTGCTACTAGATAGTCTTTCTAAAGTCTAGATGATAACATATTTTGATGAGATAATAGAGCTTTTTTCTTTTCTTACTCAGTTAAACATCCTAGATTGATGAGAGCATATTGTTCAAAATTCATCCTAAAAGTAAAATGTGAAAGATCTACATTTGCCAAGGCTAGTTTTCATAATTTCTAAGTTATTTTGTTCATTACCCCTATGCTATTAAAACAAAACATTACAGATAAAAAGCTAAGCTATTCAAACTCAAAGTTATCAGTACATGTATAATTTGATGTTATAAATTTATTGGCTCTGAAACAAAGCTTTTTCTATGGTAGTAGGATCCTTCCTCTACATTTTCTTACAGTTAACGTGGCTTTACTTGATTTTTTAATTTAATGGGGAATTATTTAAATATGATTTAAAATTTGACTGCTTTTTTGTTAATTTATAATTTTTAACAGAGACAATGAGTTTCAGAATGCTTTGGATTTCTCTCTGAGTTGAAATTATTGCATGTTTATAACAAAATGTTTTGGAAATAGGCATTTTTGCTTTTATACTGCCTACCCTTTGCTCCCTTCCCAAATGAGCACTGATGAAACCAACAGATAGAAACATGTTGGAAAGCTTTGTTTCTCTCATTAAAGCAACCATTTTGCATATGTTTGTTGTCCTCTGTACTCCATTGTTGTCTGCTCTTATTCCCTTTCCACCCACATATTTTATATATTACATCCTTTTGTCCCAACTGGGCACCATAAATGTAAAGGGATAACAAATATTTTATCTAAGTAAAATATCTCCTGGAAACTTTTCCATTTTTTGGAAGTCTAGTTAGCAAGAAAGTGTGTCTTATACAAGAAAAATACTTTTCAAATATTTGTTATTAAATCATAGTCATTATAGGAAAAGGGTCAAGTAATTACTGTCCCATTAAAATCAGTAGCAAAGTTTACTTTTTCTTTGTTCAAGCCACAAACTGCCCCATGTTGAGTGCATTAAATACATCTGGTTTGTTTGTTTGTTTTATTGTGATTGTATTAATTATTGTTCCACATTTATATCTCAGAAATAAATAACTGTCAATCCTAAGACTAGGTCTATATGCACCATCTTTATATATGACTGGGAACTGAAGTCTACAGCCTCACAGCATACAATAGCAGAAAGATACAACTTCAGTAAAGTGAGCAGGTAGACCTGCAATGTCTCAGAACATAGCATACTTACTTATTCCTACAGTTTTCAGACGTTTCTGGAATGTAAGCTTTTTTTTTCTGGAATGTCAAGATGTATTTTTAATTTTTTTTTTCCATTTTCCCCACTTTAAAGTTGGTTGTTGACTTCAGTGAAATTCTCCTTGGGCTCTTGAAGTTACTGAGTTTCCGAATAACAATAATAATAAGTTATTTGTCATTCTTGTTCTCCCAGCCATCAATGTTCTAGATAATTCAGACATGATTCTGCTCATGATTAAGTGAACACTGTCATCCCTTTCATGGAAATGCTTTGTTCACATTTAAAGAGAATGAGAAATTTCACTAGGCAAAAAAAAAAAAAAAAATGGTGTGGGTGGGGAATAATTTATTATTCCAGTCACTGTCATCTTCTATCCATTTTCCTCAGGGTCCTTCTTTTTGGTATGTATCCACAGAGCCTGCAACCTACAATACTAAAAGGTTATGCTGCAAGGCAAGATAAAAGCTCAAGAGGTAGCTTTTGTTATGCTTAGTTTGCATATAGGTAAACGCTAAACCAATTCGGTGACTTGCCTGGGACTTTCTAGGTCTACAGTGGGGTCATTTTTCCTTCTGAATGAGAGTGCTAACGTGCCAATTCATGGCATGCTTCTTTTATTCCAGCTATATCCTGCTACTGTATGGCAGTGGTTGTCTTCACAAAAAAATTAAAATATACTCTGGCCAAGGCCACGTTCCTTGATTTAGACCAGCAATTGCATTACTGTGGGATAAATTGTTTTAACACTCTGATCAGGCATAGAATGAGCAAATATTTCTATATCTGTTCATGTGTATTATTTATTTAACAGAATATACAAATAGCATAAGGAGGGTATATCTTTGCTCTGTCACAGGCATTCTCAAATATCAAGCAAACCAAGCACTGCACAGTGTAGAGTTGGGAGATTCTGAGATAAGATTCAAATCATTCAGAAATGTTCTTCCCTCATATAAAAAAACAATCATAGTTAATGGGAATTTTTACCAGCAGGGTTGCTATCCCACTTTAATGAACAGCATAAACTAAGCTGACAGAAGTTCTTTGCTCTCTGTCTGGTGGATACTCCTGTTTATTCCAAAGATTTTGCTAGCGCAGAGGTGTCTACTGAACTGGGTTTGTTTTTCTTTTTTTAATATGCTATGATTTAAACTATCCTGTGACCTGATGATTTAGTATCCTACTGCACAATAATGCCCAGCCTTTTGCGTAGGCTCAGGGTTCTGGTGTGAAGTTCTGAGCCTGATTGCCAGGGTGTCAGGAGACTTGTGCAGAGACACCTCAGAAGCACCCAAACTTTGTTGTATTGAACTTTTAAATTTTAGACCATTTTAAAGTTATGGTATAGGTTATATAACAGGTTCTTTTGACCTTGTTACTCTGTCATTGTTATTGTTTCCAGATATTTAACAAAAGAATTTTTTTCCTGTTCGAGTTATGTTAATACTCCATAACTGCAGGACAGTCAATACCAGCAACCGTCTTTCTCCTTGCCTCAGGAGGCAAGTATTTCCCAAGGAAATAACCTCTAGTTAGGACACCATTTGCAAGGAGCTCTGACTAGATAGGACATCCATTTAAAGAAAATATCTGTGTAAAACAGGATACTTCCTTTTGCTCACTAGATCCATGCTTTAATACACTTCGTTGTCATATTTATGAGAAAACTTATGTGTATTTAATTAGGGTGTGGTGTTTGTTTTCAGGGTAAATCTCTGTTCTCATAATTCTTAAGTCTAGCATTTGTCTGTGCTTTGAGACAATTACAGGTATGACCCCATAATGCTAAAATAACAGGAAATAATGCTGACCGAAAATATTTTAATTAGACTCATACAGCTCCAAGACCGACCTAGGTTCATAGCATTTTAACATAATAGGAAAGAGCTGTAGAAATAAAAAGTAGCTGTAACATAGGACTGCATAATAAAAAGTGGGGTATTACCTGCTTTCAGATATAATATAAATATTCTGGGATCTAACAGACTGCTTCACAGTTCTGGGTGTCAGTAGATATCCAAGTAAAATAAAATAAAGATTTGCTATTGTTATCTTAATTCATAGAGAAGTGTCTGTATAATCTAAATTGTAAGAAAACTTCTGAGTTAAAAATATAAAAATAAAATTAAAAGTGTTGCTGATGCTCATGTGTGATTCACAGCTCTGTAACTCCCCTAAGCATTGGTTCATGTAAGTATGCTCTGAACTGAATGCAAAAGAAACAAAACAAAATCGAGCTGCTCCAAATAAATATTTAATCCATTCCTGCAAGCATTAATCAAGACAAAGATGGAGCAACAGCATGCCCAAGTATGCAGGCCTTTAGCTTTGCATACTGTATTCATATAGGAGTACTACAGTTGATTTAATTTGAATAATTTTAATCTTTAGGAGACTTGAGAAATGGACTGTTTGTCTTTTGTCTTACACATCATAGATTTTTATTAGGAACCTACTTTTTTTCTCTGTGACTATATTGTTTGGAAATTCAGATAACTTGAGTGCTTTCCCTTGTTTGAACACATTTTCTCTCCCTAAAGGCACCATTTATATTTGTTGGTTGTTTTTTTCCCAGCAAATAGTCTCTGTATGTTTTTCAGTGCTGGCATAGAAATATTTCTAAATGTGCTTTTTTTCTCCTCCCCCAAGATTGTTTAAAACATTGTAATATGGAACTAGCATTCTTTTATTTTCATATTTTGCTATGTGTAGAAAGTGGGGGAAAAACATTTTAACAGTTTTTATGATATAGTATATGAAACTCAGTTTAATGTGCTTTTTGATATACGATCCCACAGGGTTAAATTCTTTCCATAAGCAATATGTAATCAGCCATAAAGTTTGTATTTCACAGTGCTGCTTACATTGAATAATTCAGTATCTGAATTTTAATGATTTCTAATGATAGGAATTTGTATGTAGACAGTATAGCTGGTTGATGAGGAAACATGGACAAACTATTGAGTTCTGCATCAAATGGGCTCTAGGCAGGGGATCATGCTGTAGAGAGTACCCAGAAGGTGCTGAACAGTGAGTTTCCTCTCAAAAAATTACATAAATGTACCCAAAAAGCAAAAATGGCACCAGTAGCAGCAGGAACAGTTGCTTAGAGAGTCCTTGCCAGATGGAGATCAAGAGCAGCACCTGAATCCTCTGCATCTGAGGTGGTTTCTGAGCTCTCTGTGGGGACAATCCTGCCTGAGACCGCACCAGTCCTGCCACCTCTGCCAAGAGGGACGTCCCTCTGCTGTTGCTGGAAGTGGCCCACTCTCCTTGCAGTTTCTTGAGAGCTTTCCCCACAGAGGCATTGCCAGCAGGTGGAGGGAGGGGATCCTCCCCCTCTACTCAGCTCTGGTGAGGCCGCACCTGGAGTATTGGGTGCAGTTCTGGGCTCTCCGGTACAAGAAGGACACTAAGCTTCTAGAGAGGGTGCAGCGCAGAGCCACAAAGATCATTAAGGGACTGGAGCATCTATCGTATGAGGAAAGACTAAGCGAGCTGGGCCTGTTTAATCTGGAGAAGAGAAGACTGAGAGGACATTTGATCAACATGTTCAAGTACCTCAGGGGTGATTGTGGGGAGGATGGGGCCAGGCTCTTCTCTGTAGTGGCCGGTGACAGGACGAGGGGTAACGGGTATAAGTTGAAACACAGGAAGTTCCACCTCCATATGAGGAAGAACTTCTTTACTGTGAGTGTGACAGAGCCCTGGAACAGGCTGCCCAGAGAGGTTGTGGAGTCTCCTTCTCTGAAGATCTTCAAAATCCAACTGGATGCCACCCTGTGCCTCGTGCTGTAGGTGTCCTTGCTTGTGCAGGGGGGTTGTACTAGGTGATTTCTAGAGGTCCCTTCCAACCTTAACCATTCTGTGATTCTGTGATTTGTAGCCCTCTGTGTAAACCTGAAGGCTGACATCTCCCTTCCTGGACCTGAGTACCTGTGGGCATTGGCCTCCAGGAAAAGAGTGATAGTTCATCTCCTGGTGGGAGTCAGGTAGAGAAAAGACAGAGTCCCATGGAGGTGAGGGCTGGAGCTGTATCCACACATGCCTTCCTGCCACGAGTCCCCATCCTGACTGGAAAGTGATGGGGGTTGCCTCTTAACAAAGGTGTTGTGGAGTCTTAATCATCACAGTGTCCAGCTTGTTAGTGTCAGGTAACAAGGAAGTATAACAATAACCCACAAGATGGAAAACATATTTAAGGATGGGGATGAGGAAGGGTTCAGGGACTGGCTCAGTGGGACCCAGGGCCAGGGTACTTTGCAGCTCTGCTGGAGCTGTGGTGTGGCCACGTGCTAGGGCTTCATCCTGAAAGCATCTCCCAAGAAAACAAGAGAAGCCTTCACTAAGGCTACTCATGTCTCATATCCTTTCCCCACAAGGACTCTCGCCAGCTGCTGGTGTGAATGCAGGCAGGGAGGCATGTGTGGGGGAGCATCCTACACCCCGATAATGGTTTTCTGGTACATCAAGCAAGTAGTACTCTTATTGCCCCCACGCCCTGCCCCAGAAACACTGATTGACTATATTGACATGCTTAGTCCTTCAAGAATAGCCCAGAGCACTATTTACTTTCTTGAAAAATTGAATGCACTGATGTGAGGCAACTGCCCATAAAATCAACCTTAATTCAAGCTCATATGAGGTAAAAATAGTCTTAAGAGTTATAAACAGCTACAAAGGTCTTAAGAATGGAAGAAAAGTCTATTCTGCTCCCAAAAGTCTGTCCTCACCACCATCCACTGTACCTCCTTCTATAGATATGTACCTCCTCTATGAAGCCAGTGCTAAGTTCACTCCCATACCTTACAGCTCAGGCACTGCTAGAAAATCTCCTGAAAACGTTCTTCACAATCAGTTTCTTCCTAGGCCCTCCTGAGACTCCAATCCAAATTTGCACTGTAAAAGAATTATTTTTCTTCCCTTCAGCTCTCAGGAAGCACAAATATATTTTGGCAAGTCAGATGTACTATGGCCTTTAGATGATAATAGGAACTTTTTAGCCAGACAATGGCCAGAGGTGAGAAGTAAACCAGATTTTTCTCCTGCTTGGGAAAGCAATGTATAAATCAATGTACAAAGACTTTTCACTGGAATTTTAGACTAACTGTAAATATGCAGCCATACTTAATATAACTCCATAATATAACTCCATAACTGGGATAGCTCATTATTGGATGCTGATAGAGGGTCGATATGAAAATTTTCAACCACTGTATGATAACAGCGAAGTTTGGTTGATATTAGGACGATTATGGCTGAATACCCCTATGTAATTTTAAAGAGTGCTGTGACATAAAGTTACAAAAAATAACATAGAAATGACTGTAAAAAAGCTTTTGCACAGGTCTTTTTTTTTTTTTTTTTTTCCAGACAGACTAATCCTAAATAATATTTTCTTCTTTGGTTAGTTTCTGTCTCCAAGTAGAAGATAGATCCAAATTTAAGCCCAAGGAGGAAGTATTATCACTATATTTTTTTCCTAAAGAAATTAATCTATTTAATCATAATACTCCATTTCTCATTTCAAATTTAAAAATAAAATAAATTTTTGATTGAATTCGTATTATGTTATCTCCTGGTTACAAAAGATGCAGGAAGAAATGAGAGGAACATTTCAAACTCTAGCATTATCTAAAGTAAACTGTACACTGAATTTCTAATAGATTTTCTCTCCAAGGGTCTTAATCCCAGCCTCTTTCTGAGTTAGTCTGAGAAGAACAAGATAGATAAAATCTTCTTATCACCCTTTCCCCTGAAAGTACAGGAAAGGTAAACAAGAAAGGAAACTTGTCAGCAAAGAGACAATTACTTCTGTTTCTAACATTGCAACCGAAAACTGATAAGGGATTTTTATGTGGGATTTTTGTGTCCAGATTAGAAGAAATCAGCAAATGTGCTTGGCCATTCTGCTATCTAGATTTCATGTTGTTTCCTGTGTCCTTATGTATCTGAAGGCTAAGTTATTTCACTTTCATTTCACTTCACTTAAAAAAAATAAAAAAGAAAGAAAAGAAAATCTATTGATCTATTTTGATGTTTGTGACTTCATTTTGCAAGAGTAAAAGCTTAAACTATGAGAGGTGATGCACAGCTGCATTGTCTCCGTCCTAGCAATGAAAGATGTATATCAAGAGAGAAGAAAATATCTTTTCCCCATATCTATAGATTATGCTGACAGATAGCCGTTTCTGTAGAATATAATTGTCTGCCTTTGCTGTGCTTGTTCTACTTTACAAGCTGATGTGAAGAGGTCAAATCATAGTCCCCCCTTTCTTTTTCCAGTGATCTTCCCACTGAACGGAAGTGTGTCCTCTCAGGAAAGAGAGAATTTTTCTTTGGCAGCAGAAAGATAAAGGAAGGGTTTAAGTCATTAAACTTTTGCCCATAGAATGATCTTTTATAAAACCAGGAACATATGACTCATTTTGAAATGATTAATAGTACTGATACTGATACTGGAAGTACTCTGGTTAATAGCACTTCCAAGATGGATATCTTTGGAAATCAAGAATAAGTCAATAAATTCACTCTCTTATTATGACTGCAATAAGAAGCAGGACTTCTGTCTCCAACGTAACTAACAGCAGCTCTATATTATCTTTTATCAGCAGTTAGTTAGATTTGAGTAGGTAAAATATAATTTTTCAGTCATACTCATCCCTCACAAGAAAATCTATTGAATTCAGTTAATTTTTTGTTGTTGTGGTTTTTTAACAGTCCACTGTTTTAGTGGACTCCTTAGTTTTAGTGTACCGCTTGGTCACTAAATATTTCTGTGGAATATATTGTCAGATTGAGCATACTTGGCGGGGTAAGAGAGAAATTTGGAAAAAAAAATGTGTCATAGACAGTGATGAATATGGGTGGTTCTTTTGTTTAAAGTATACGTCTTGCTTAATATGGATTGGGACTGTTCGTGTTGTCATAGTGTTCACCACAGAGTAAAATGTATATCAACAGGATAGTAATAATGATCCTGTGGTCATTCCTCAGTTCAAAACTCCTTATCTATTTCCATTCAGAGCCTCATCTTGTGTATGGGTGTAAAGTCTGGTCTTAGGACCTTACTATGTGAATTCATAAAAATATATGTGGAAAATATATCCATTCTGATTTGGCGTATAATAATGTAAATCCCTTCATGAAAATGGCCCATTATTCAGATTGATTGCATCCAGTTTGATTTATTCAAGTTTATGTTTTCAGCTGTTCTCAAATATTATGAAATAGAACCTTTTCCATTGCATAATTAACACGCTTATTTCAAAAGTTATGTATAAACCATGAAATTCTAAATAAATGAAATATCTCTTAAAAAAGTGCTATCCTAAGGGTGATGTATTGATGGTAATATAGAATAATAATAGAAATTCAAACTATTGTGTTTTAAGAATAGAGGATTTGCTTATGTTTTTAAAGATGCACTGAAGCTCAGTACGAGATAAGAAAAGTAAAATTGACACTTGTCATACTAAGTGTTGACTTCCATATTTGATTTAGATGAAATCTTTTGATACAGACAAGATAGTACAACAGAGAAAATCCAAGGAAATAGGAAAATAGACAATAAATGCTTTAAACTGTAATGCTTTAAAAAAGAGCATCAGTACTATTAAATAAAAAGTGTTTGTATTAAAAATAATCATCAGTACTGAACTTGTCACAAACTTTTCAAGCATTCATGTTTATTTCTGTAAGTGAGAATGCGTGCTGTTTCCCAAAAAAAAAAAAAAAAAAAAAAAAAAAGCCTGTGCCTCTTATTTAAGCAGTTATTAGGCACTTTCTGTCTCTCTTTTGCAAGAACTTTTCAGAATCTAATCCCACCCTCAATCTGTGTAAAATCTGTGAAAGCAAAACATGTTTCTGTTCATTCCTGGAAAATACTTGTATAAAACTCCAGTTTCCTTTTAAGAAAGTTTCTTAGGTAAGTGATACATCTAAGCAAAAAATCTTTTATTTGTATCAAGTAATTGAAAAATATATAATCTATTAAGATCTCTAAATTAGGAATGGATTTTTAAATGTCTCTTGACCATGTTGGCAGGCCTGGGATGTGAGAGAAGTTTCTAAATGTCTTTGTTTCTGAATTTCTTTGGGAGCGCAGTCTGCATTAGAATCAGTTCATATTTTGAGGTAATTTAGGCCTTAGTCTGAACCTGCAAAATAGGATTTTTAAACCAAAATGGCTTTGGACTCTGAGCTGAATCTGAGAGTGGTGCTGCCCTCTGGGTATATTCAAGACATTTTGGACATCTCAGAATGAGTAGTTCCCTAGATAACCTAAAGAATATGCTGCAGGTACAGTGGGGTTTAAATCACACCCTGCTATCTTGGAAGACTAGGTGCCACTCTGCCACCATTAGGGAGAAGTTCCTTCAATCTGGGGAGCTGTCTGACCTGAATTCTCTCCTTCAATCAGGCTCTTCAGAAAGAAAACAGCTGCTTCTAATTTTTTGAAAAAAAATTACTACTTCAAGCAGATGAAGTGCTTAGAGATCTCCTCTCCCCTTTCCTACTCACATCAGTGCAGCAGCGGTGAGAGTAGTCATCAGGAACGTAAAAGGTCCAACTCTTCCATTTGTACAAACTCCTATCTCCCTCGGCCCAGTGGGATGTCCTGCCTGTCAGGTACTAGACAGCTTTGAACTGTGGTAAACTCTAAGCCCTTTGGAAGCTGTTTACTTTCCATGATAGTCAGTGAACCGAAGAGACATAAGAAGCTAGAGATCAAGTCTGTAGGGAAGTGTTTGGGTCATCCATCTAAAAGATGGAAATGCTGAGTTTCAGCCATTCTTTGAGTACTTTTTGTTTGCTTTACATTAAGTAGTCACTGGAAAAAAACACTAAAATATTTTCCAGAAGAAGTATTGAAGCACAGACTATTTCCTATCTATACAGCAGGCAGAAGAGTCAAAAGTGTATCTCATTAATGCATTTCAGCAGCACTTCAGCAGCAGAGAAATCTGCTGAGCTGCTCAAACTCATTGAGTAGGAAGTGCTTCTGAGCTCATCAAGAAAAAACATGCAGGCTCCTGTAGGAATTTCCATATTAAGAACCTGCCTATGACTAATTCTAAAGTTCATACAATATTAATCATTAAATAATTAAATTATGAGACAATAAGGTTTATTAACTTTAGAATTAGACATAGGCAGGAGTTTCGAAAAGCTAAACTTATGGCAGAGATGCCTCTGTTTCAATGAGTCTTGTTATTAAACATTTCTGGAAACTCTTATGTATTAACAGCATAGCTTGTGGTATTCATTCCTGAAAATGTTAACTGTTTGGTCTTATTACAGAACTTTTGGAAAACTTACTTTCCAACTTAACAGCCAGTGCTACATGATGACTGATTGGAAGGTCTATCAGCTGCACCTGAAATGTCTACTCCTACTCCACAGCTATTAAACCCAACAAAACTCTCCTTATTGCTGGTCTTTTATTTTTAGTTAGTTTGTTTTGGCCTAGGTGTCTAGTGATAGTACTGACTCGTAGTGGTTTAAGGATTTCCAGTAATGGACAAGTTGGTCAATAAAACTGGGCAAGTCTCACATAGTTCAAAGCTGTAACATGAAGCATATTTTTGATGCTTAGTTGCTGAGACGATATAGAAATCCTTTTTTTTTTTTTTTTTTGATGTTGATTAAATTATATGCATTCCTTTAAGCAATGTTTTAGATGTTAATCAGAGGAGATAAAAAAGTGGGAGAGTGATTGTTCCCAGGAACAAAGGGAGATTATGTACCAAATAAATTTTCTAGACCCTTAAGGATTCAGGAAATCTCTTGTTACATATGCAGGAAAGAAGGGGGATGTGTAGTACTATTCCGAGTTCAATTTTTCCCTTTCCTCCTACAGACAGAAATTACCAGAAAAATCCTGTATCAATATAGGAGCAGGAAACATGAGATAGACATCATTAGTGCCTGAGGAATACCCAATTTCCAAAACTTTTCATTCCACCTTGGGGAAAAGACTGCTAAAAATATGCAAGAAGAACAGTAACAAGAAATTCAAAATATTTTTGAAAAATATAATCTCTAGTGACTCCTGATTTAAGCATATTCATATACTTGCCACACTGCTAGAGATACAAGTTCAAGCATCTATTTCAAATCAGACAGAAAATGTAACATAATTCTCATATGAATATCTTAACTATTGTGCTATTAGTAATCTGAAATTAGGAATCTCCCTTACAGTGCTTCAGAATGTGTCCTGACCCCTTTAAAATCTCCTTGTGAAAGTATTATTGAAAAGCATTTGAAATTATATTTTCAGATACAGAAAATCTTTCTTGAAATATTCCTGATCAGCTTCACTCAATTGACTTTATGGGAATAGTTAATAACACATGCTGAGGAGTAGAGAAGAGCCTTTCTCTATACATAAACCTTTTATGAAGGCATTCAAGAGCTGGATCTTCAAGACTTGAGTTACTTTTGTTAAATGCTATATAGCATGTTGCCAGCAGAAATATTTTTTCTCTTCAAGCCCATCACTACACCAAATTCCTTTTCCTCTGAGAAAGAGGACAATATATATTTAAACAATACATATTTAAATACATCTGTTTAACTCAGCTCTGAGGCAAAGGTAATTTGTGCTGTGTGTGTTTACTTAAGGTTTTGCAGGCCTAGTATTGCAGTATTCTGCACTATTCTGTAGTACTGCGGAACTAGCTATTTCAGCATGCAGGGATGCTGTAGGAACTTATCATGTTGATGTATGCCTTGACTCAAACAAGAATAGGATTTCGCAATGAGAAGAGTAAAGAAGGTATTCTACTCGGGCAACTGAGAACTGAGCTGGATCTGAAGTTTTCAAAATGGTATTTTCTACCTTTCTGGAATACAAAAGGAAGAGAAAATGGTTTAAAGAAACAAAGAATTAAATTACCTTAACTATTAAATTTGCAATGACAAAGAAGCGTCAACATAAAACTGAATGATGCTCAAGTTCTAAAAGTAAAGTAAGTATATATTTACTTTGTGAAACTATAGTATTGGTTGTGTTTGAGTACCTCCTGTATTTTTTTATAGTATTAGACTATAATGATGCATAGATTGTAGGCTAGCCCTTTACAGAGGAGTAGATTTCAGTCTGTATTTGTAAAAAGAAATTCAAGGTCAATTAGACTGGAGTACAATGTAATCATAGCATTGTATTGAATCTGATGTGTTCGGTGGCCTTCTGACAGCCTGTACCCTGTCTGTAATTTAGAAGCAGCAGTCCATATGTTTTAGCACTTGTTCTAAGTGATGCTCTTAAAAAAATCTGAGAGCTAAAGGCGACATTCAAGTGTACAGAAAAGCTACCATCAAGTCTGGGCAGAGAGAATTCACTATGCCCACTCAAGTGAACATCTTCCTCTTGTTTTAAGCTGCTCACTGAATCAAATTTAGCAGCGCATAACTGTGATCACAAATGAGAACTGGCCTGGAATAGCATGAGCCCTTCACATTATAATCAATTATTAACACAAATTTTTCTTCAGTGTTTTCTTTATCTGTCTTTGGTTTTTCCTTGACTTGAGATTATGAGGAAGCATTGCAGAAATGTACAGATGTTTTTGCTATACTGCTGGAAGTTCCTAGTTGTGAAGCTGAACACAGGCCAAAGTGTTTACATTTGGTTTGTGGTGACAGTGATATTTAGTCTTTCTTCATATCTAAGCAGTTTGAACATGAAGCCACTATGCATGTTTCAGAAAAATTGTATAAAAATTATCTTCAAATTACTACTGTATTTATATCTGAGGCCAGTTGACCACATTCAAAGGATAAGGAATGCAAGGGAAATTACTGTGCGTCTAGTGAAAGATGTGATTTGTAAGAGATATTGTGTACTTCTTATTTCTGACTTTGGCACTCCAAGACTGCTGTGGCTGTTGGCAAAAATCAACTTACTTGTGAACTGCAACTGCAAGGCACTGGAAACTAGAATATAAGAATATTTTGGTTACCAGGGAAGGTCCAATATACAAATGACTATAGAGCAGTAGATGCACAGAGCTACCCAAATCTTGTAATCTGTAGGTAATGTCAGACATGGAGAAAGTTGGACACTGCCCAAATATAAGTGGTCAGTGGCGTTTGTAAATATCGTTCTAACTTAGGATAGCATAGGAGCAAGCAGATTTTTGCACAGCATTCTTTAAGAGATTCTCAACATATTTTCCTTGTTTAATCTATTCTATGCAGGAACGTTTTCCAACACATTTAGAAACAATACTAGAGGTGTGTGCTTCCTGTCATAAGGAGAATGATTTCAACTTGCAAAGACTTCCTTAGTCAAAGATGCTAGAGTTGCTTGACTGATTATCTCTCTGTCCATTCCACATTTGTCAGTGGCTTATAGAAGCAAATGACATTCCTTGCTGGCTGTTTTGAATGCCAATGCCAGAATAAGGAAAATAGATACCTTAAATCATTCCTACTACACAATACAATGTGTAGAGCCATTAGTATGCATTGATAAGGAAAAGTGAAATTTGCAGACAAGTTCTGCTGTGGTTATACCTGTCACAAAATACCAATGTCTGATGGACTCAGCTCAAAGACTAAAACCGTTCCCAGTTGTTCAGTAGGCAAGCTCACCACTGTTGGGGGGCTAACAAGCAGATACTAATCATCATGGCTCTGCTGTTCCTTTTCAGTGTTGAAGCACATTTCCCTCACTTATGTTTTGGCTTACACTATATACAGAGTATCTGACATGAAGAGTTTGGTTCTATGCGCACTGCAGTCAGGAATAGGGTCTCTTGCATGTTATGTGTTTTTCATCATGTATTTTCTTTAATATCTGTGTCTGAACCTTACTCAGTTTATTAACTCCATGAGCCTCAGTGACCTATTGATGACTGAGCAAGTTTCCAATTTAGTTTACTTATTTTTTTTCTTTTGGTCCTCTAAGCAAGAAGCTATTTTCACTCCCTCTTGGCTCAGAAAAATGCAATATGGTTTATTGGAATGTTTGTATCTATGCTTGATATTATCTCTTGCATATAGCTCACTTAGTTTTAATAAGGGAATAGATCACTCCCATCTTTCTCATCTACTCTTTGAGGAGTCTACATCCAAAAATTGCACCATTTCCTGTTTAGCTCAGGTGTCCAGATCAGCATGACCAATGAAAAAGTAACAGAGTGGTGACAAAAGCCAGTGAAAGTTTCAGAGAACAGCTTTTTTTTTCAAGTGTTTCTGAAGACGTTAACTCTGAAATGAAAAAGATATTCCATTCCAAGCAAGCAAGCATGCATGTTCATTTCCCCTGATGTATATCTAATGCCTTGGTGAGTTTCAAGTACTGATACTGCTAAAGCTTGTGAACAAGCCAGGATGGTACACAGTACAATAAACCCTAGAGCAAAGTGGATGAGAGTGTAAGAGAACTAATTCTGTAAGACCCATGCCCAGTTCTATCCTGTGAAAGACACTAGTAGATCACCAAAGAGGACACAGAAATAGCATATGCTGAGTGAACAAAAAATTACATCATCAGATTGGAATGGAAAATTGTTAAGAAGTGAAGCAGAGAAGGAAAAACTGATCCCAGTAAAAAGTTTGAAAAATTAATTTGGCTCAGTCTGGATCTTTTATTTCCATTTGCTGTAAAAGGGAAAAGTAAAATGTTCAAGAAAAAATAAACATGGCTTTAGCATGTGTCTCTGGTTTTGACTGCTTTTCTTGGAAGGTGTGTCTGTGTGTGTACACATGCACGTGCATGTGTAAATAAGAATATTTCCCATGAAAACTTGGTCTATTCAGTTAGAATATATCATACTTTTTATTTGCAGAGTGATTGAGGCATTTTTTCCAAAACATCTGTCCACATGAAAAGAAAAAATATAGGATCTTCCTAGCAACCAATAAACAGACTCAATAAAAAAAAAAAAAATTCTGAGAATGCATCAATTATTCAAGACAATTGTTTCTTTCACATATTTAATATTGCCGTTTGTGCTATGGGTGAAATTTAGCCTTGGAGAGGTGATCAGTGTTAGGTCTGTTCTCTATCTAAATCCCCCGTCAAATCCTCCAAGTTATATATATATATGTGTTCATTATCATTTCTTTCTCCCATCCCACAGCAGATAATGTAGCACAAGTGGGGATAACTGAGTCATTTTCTCATTATAAACTACTTTACAATTCAATGCAGAAAAAGAAAAAAAAGACCTACATTAATATGTATAAGAATTCTTTAAGTTAGGAAATGTTCCACATAGAAGCTAAATCAATCCACTTCACATATGTACTGTTTTCTTACAGAATTATTCTTCCTTTTAGTTTTATTTTTCTGTATACTTCTGCATGTTTATAACATGGCTGAAATCTTGTTGTTGTAGAAAATAACTTTGAATATTTTTGATGTTTTGAGTGATGGTACTAAAAGTAATGTAGTCTTTAATTTCCAATGGTTATTATGAATTAAGAAAAAAACAACCAGAAATAATTCTATTTTCCATGATTATTTGCTTATTCAAAATAAATATGCTTAAGATTCATCGTGAGACTCAAATACATTTTATGCATAAGTATATTTATTTCTTGCCTGTGTCACTGCATATTCAAATAAGCTACATTCAACTGTCATACATATGTGATGTGGGACTTGAATCCATACTTTGCATTTAGTGGAATTAATTTCACATACATGACTTGTTGCATTATAATTCAAATATTAACTGCTCAGGTAATTTTTCTAGCTTCTTATTTATTTATTTTATTGTTTTCCAGGAAATCTGCTTTAATACAAAAGAAAAATGCAAATTATACCCATATGGTAATAATTATATTTCAGTAAATGCAGAGAAAAATTCAGATATCAAAACTTCACATGATGGATCTGAAATTGAATCCTAGATCCTCATGGATCTAGGTTTCAACCCCAGCTTTCCTTTGTTGTGGTGCATCTGCTAGGACCAGCAGGATTAGTATTTTTCTGGTGAGTGATCATCTTGCTTGAACAGTGGGACTTAGATGATACAGAGACTGATAGAGATATGGCAATTTACTCAAATTCAAATTAGTAAAATGTGAGAAAGATGACCTATACAATGCTAGAGGATATGGCTTGCAAAGAAAAGTGTGACAGAGGTACATTCTTTCTGTAGCAAAGCTGCCTGAAATGGAATTAGAAGTTCCAGAAAATGTTTTGCCTCTAGTCAACTTGAAATTACTGGAATACAGTCTTGCTGTCCTTCTGTTGCAGCTCTGAAAGACCTCATACAAATTGCGGTTTAAGTTTCCCAGAAACTCATTTTCATTCTTAACATGTCTCTCTTAGGCCTTTCTGAATGTATCATGAACATGTGGCTGCTGATATGCCACATCTGCTCAAGTAGGCTTCAGTGACCATGAAGCCCAGCTATGAAGCCCAGCTTAGATTGATATGAGGGACAGAAGACATAAACAGAAGGTAACAAATTCTCTACTATCACAAGCAGTTACAGGCTCCTTTTCATATTGACTAGCCTGATCTTAGAAGCTGTTAGAATGTCTCTTTTATTTGACAGGCAGTCCCCAAATCCCACTGTTGAAATAGTCTGCAAGAGTCAGCTCCTGGGTTCTCTAGGAACATGCATTTGGGTAAATTTCCATACGGAACGGGCAGCTCGCAAAACTCTTCTATGTTGCTGCCAGCTGGCATCCTAAAGGGCTTCTGGAGAGCAGAAGGACACAGGAATCCCAGATTTCAAATGCAGTTTGCCTGTCCCCAGTGCCTGTGATCAAAGTGCGTGTAGCTCTAGAAGAAGTCATCACAAGCGCTCTCTTTGTACCAGTGGAGTTCAGGAGACATATTTTGTAGAGATTTCTAAAATTCGTGATTATTCTTGATGGAAAAATAACCAGAATTTTGAAATATTTACCTACTCTGTGAAACAGAATTATCTTTCTTAGCCTGTAGGTATATTAAAATAGAAACCTACATATTTTCCTTCTAAGAGCAAATAAGCTTTTCTAACTCATTCTGAAATTTAGCTATTCTAAGTTTCAAAAAGAATCAACCTTGAGAGGACAGAAATATACAATCTCATTAACTTTGAAAGTATAGGTCAATCTGGTGAAGTGGCAACTACTAGGGTGTGGATAGTTGAAGGCAGAAAGGGCTTTCTTAGTCTTACTGTTTAAAAAAAGAAAGAAAGAATGAAAAGAAATTACAAAAAAAAAAAAGAGGAAGAAAAAAAAAAGTGTTTACTTGTAATTTTCCAGTCTATATAATTGGCAGAGCTCTGCAGAAGCAGTGATCACTTGAAAATTTTTGCAGCTATGGGTGGATGTTCCTATCATGCTGGCATGCTCTCTGTAAATTTTCTCCCCAAACCTGTGTTCATTAACAGAGGCTGTGTACTGGATATGGTGTTAACATACAATCAAACTTCATCACAAATGATTTGGAGTAAACCTGAATACTACTATCTGGTAAGAACTGCTGTAGGATATGAAAAGTAGAGATATATTTAATAGAACAGAGGCTGGTGGTGCAGTTTTGCATCAATTGTTTTGCTTTGATTCTGTTTTTACATTTTCTAGACTTCTTTGTTTAATCCTATCTCACTGCAAAACACTGCTGAATTGAGAGTTCTGGGAAATTGTGGGGGCTTTTACATGGGAAACAAAATCTGTTTCACTCCCTTTTTTTCTTTCTTGCTTATGGAGACTCTAAAATGTCACTCAGTCCTTGTATCATACTGCAAAACAATGAATTGCTTGGCATTGTGTGTTTATTACTGTCTGTTACCTTTCTTACCTTGTTTATTTCATTTTATCTTCATTTCCAATGTACAGTAGTGTTTCTGTTCGTGTTTTAGATGCTGATGATTGGCAGTGGGCATAGCTCTTATTTCTTCTGCTGAAAAGGAAAATGCCATTTGATGGAAACTTAGGATCATCGTCAACATGTGGTTTTCCAAAACGAATCACATGATAAATCCCTAGAAAAATAATAAGATATATTTGACATGAATAAGTGAATATATTTGATATATACTGAATATACTTGCTATGAGTTACTGATCTAGGCAGCCATACATATCAGACAGGAAGTTAACTTAGTGGTTTGTTTACTGTTCATTTGGTTGCATGTAAAATTGCAAATACGGCATCATATAGAAGACTGTACTACCTTTATACTTGATTTGCTACGCTCTTTATTCACTCTGTTAAAAACAACTAGTTCATTTTGTTAGAGTGTTCATTGTTAGACTCTTTATACCAGCTGTGCTGGCCACTTGGCAGAATTTCATCATCTGGCAATACCAGAATAATATTTAAAGTAAGAAAACTTCATAGCAAATTTCCATTATGCTGACTAGAGGCCTGCTGTATTTAATTCAGCTTTCTATTCAAAAAAAGGTGGAGCCACTGTGTTTTAATATAAAATGTTAGTGACTCTTTTCCAAAGGTTATTTGTTCCATGATGAAGTGATACAAAATATTCCTAGTGTGGTTTTCTGTGGTAGTAATTCCTTTTTCATAGGAAGAAACTAACATAGATTGATTTGACTTTTCTTCTTTTTATAAAAAATTCCTTGAGAGAGTATATGAAATGTATACTGTACTAATGCAGGCACATTTTTTTCCTGTGTTATTATACCATTATTTTTAATTAGCTCAACAACTGGCTTGAATTTTACAATGCATGCCTGCTGTTAATGCTATTCTGCTCAAAAATTCTGACCACAGTTGTGTTTCCTGTGCTAGTTATTCTTTCCCATCATTTATCAACAATCAAAATGATCGGACGTCTAGAAAACATGACCTATCAGCAAGGAGTGAAAGAACTGGGGTGAGTTAGAGAAGATGGAGCAGTGCTTAACAGCAGTCTCAAGTGTTGGCTTGCAATCTTTGTAAAGGTTGCAGAAACAGAAGAGAATGAACTGATCTTGTCCTTGCTAATGAATATGGAGAAATGATAGACAACAATGGAAATTCAGATTAAATGCAAGAAAATTGAAAGGAAAGAGTTGCAATAGGTTATGTCTGAAGACAATTTCATCTCCACTATTGGAAGTTCTTAAGATTGATCGGAAATAGTTTAAAGATAGTTGGTAGAGTTACAAAAGCATGCCAGGTATTGAAAAACAGTGGTTGGTCCTCAGATATTTATTTCATTATTTGTGGAGAAATGTATGAGGTAACTTACTCCCATGTTAATATATATAGGCAAATTGGCATTATTTCAACAAGTGAGATTTAGAAAAAAACTTTTCAGATTCAGCTGATCATTAGGGAATTTTTCTGAAAACTTTCAAATATTTGTTTCAGATTAGATGGAACAGAGACTTGAATACCAGAGGCTATCTGTGCCAATGAGTGCCTTAAGTACTGGTCAATTTGACATATTCACTCACTCCAGCAGGTCCAGTCTGTACTAGATATGCTATTCTTATTCAAACATGTAGAGTTTTGAGAACTTTATCAATGCTTGAGTTATTAGAAAATTTTGGAGAATACAGAGGCTTTAGGGCCTGTTTTGAGAGATGCTTAGGTGCTGAGGGAATTCGTACAGTTGCAGGACAAGCCGAAGGCTTGTAGGGTGTTAACATCTAGAATCACCTTATGAGTGTTAGCAGAGGATGATGAGAGTTAGGTCTTATGAGTAGAATTTCCTAAGATATGTATTCTTTACCCAATGGTTGAACTGGAAAGCTTTGGAAGGGAGGTGGGAAACTGATTCTTGCTAAATGGAAACAACCTCTCTTCCTAAAAATACTCTACCTGAAGAAAAGGTGTAACATTGGAAAGAAAAAAAAAAAAGTATTCAAATTACATTTGAAGAATCAAAGAGTTTTGATTGACTTGAAACAACTGCGAATAAGACTTTCTTACACTAAGTAGTTTTCAGGAATGGTAGTTCACACAATTCACTCTGGCTTCACTGACTCAAAGTAGCCAGTTAAACTGCCATAATCCAGTTTACTGGTTATGTGTATCACTGAGCGAAATAGTAGTTTCAGGCTCCAAACAGAGAGATCAAATAGTTGTAAATAAAAAAAAAAAGAATAAATTTAAAAAATCACTTTTTTTTAAGTAGAATCATGTTTCTTTCACAAAAATATCTAACTTTCATTCATTTACAAAGAATGAATGGAGCCTGTCTTTCCTTAGCCCAGAAGAATCAAAGCAGTCACTACTCTCCTCTCCTAGATCCTTCTAGGTGTTGGGGCTGATGTGGGGCTTTCCATTGTCCTTTCTGTGTTCATTACTGTTTGTCACTTCAATCAGTGATAGAAATGGCACTAGCCTCCCCGCTCTCCTGTCTCCTCCTCCCCTCCTAAAGATATCTGGGAATCTTTCTATCAGCACGGTTCAAAACCATGTTGAGGAGTTCCATGCTAGGGGATTTTCAGAAAGTACCTTAGCAGTTTTTTGAAAGCTACAGCTCTTACACAGAGAAACAGTCATGACTGCTTCAAGCTTCTGTCACTCTAGTTAGGATGAATATAAGCACCAAGCTGAGAGATCTTGAAGTTTGTGACTGATTGGACCAATGTCGACATAGCTGGCAAAAAATGGGGTTAAAAAAAAACAAAATGGAAAGTTTGGTGTTTACATGAATTCCAACAGGCATCTCATTTAAAGTCATTCATTTAAATAATTTCACAAGAAAAAAAAAAGTTACTTTAAAGGAAAATATTCTACTGAGCGACTCATGTTTTCTAGATAAGAATCAGATCTTTTTTTTTGTGCAGATGATGCTGACCCAAACCAAGTTCTAACTGACTTCAGATTCATGAATAATTCTGATGAGGATGAACTGTTGAATTACAACTATGTTAGACTTAAACAGAAATACAAAATTTCTGTGAAGCACTCAGGATTGTCTTTTGTACAAGGCTGATAACGATACATAGAGCAGAAGAAAATGAATTGCTTGGAAAAGAAGTATCCATCACTGATAGTGTGGGTATTAGCTAACTCCACTCATAAATCTTACCATATAAAATGCCCTGGCTCCTGTAGAATTGCAGCCTGTTAGGAAAAAAAAAAAAAAACACTTTAGTAGCTTTTACTTGCAGCAAAAAGAAGGGAGTGAATAATATCCTTCTAGCAGAATCCTTTAAATACTTTCACAGAGAGATGTGAAACATTGATGGGAAAATATCACCTGATTTCTTGGAGTGTCTGTCTGCAAAAGCGAGAAGTTACAGAATTTCAGTCTTGCCAATTTTACAAGCAAAATGGCTCAGAAAAGTGAGTGTTGTAATTAGAAGGATTTCACTTAACTGACAGTTGCCTCAAAAATATTGACAGGAGCTCTTCTGAACTGTCTACTATACAACTTAATAAACATCACATTCCCAGAAGCATGATGGAATTCTGATTGTGACATGGAGCTATTGACATGATCTTTACTGTTTGAGAACATCAGGAAATATCTAGGAAGCAAAATAGATATACTTACATAATCTTTATCATTTTGACAATCCTTTGTGGTAGTCAGTCTTCATGGTCCTTGGAAGTTCCTGAGAAAATGTGAATGGATAGATAAGAAGGGCAACATCAATCACTGATTGTGTGATGGAGGGATAGTCTACACTGTAGCTATCTTTTCCCTCTACTGCAATAAACACTGTAAAGCAGGTTCAAGTCATGTTTGTGCTCAGACCTTTCTCTGCTAAGATTACATGAGGCAACTCATAATCAGAAAAAATACCAGGTGGATTCTCCCAAGGCAAGGATTCTAGTCTAATTCATTTACATGCATCAAGAATAGTGTCAGGAACCCTATTAGAAAATTATGTTTGGAAATGTCTGTGCAGTTGTGGATCATTCAAAGAAAGACCTGAAGATAATGATACCTCATTATTCAGCAGCCTCAGTAAACTTTGTCTTAACAATTATCATTTCAAAGAATAAGGTTATGTACAAACCAACATCAAACAAACAGTGACATTATGTTGAGGAAAACATCAAGATCAATAATAAGTACACAGTGATAAAATTCACCTTTCTGTGAGTCCTCACAGAAACACACTTCAGAGATGAAAATACTAAACCGCATATACAAAAGGTTAGCACTTCACACACTGATCTACAAAACTGTGTTGAAATAACATGGTTTTGGCCCTTGTATGGTGATAATATTCACCAGTGTTGCATTGAGTAGTATTGCATTGCCTTGTTTCCTATTCTAGATGGTGAGGCACAGAACTGTTAATCATAAAATGCTAGTCAGAGGTAAAATGGGAGCTTCATCATCTTGTGAAAGTTGTTACATTTAATGTCCACATTCCCATTCAGGGTAAGAAAATACAGTTCTTTGCTCAGGCTGAATTGTAGCAGGTACCAAGGATAGATGACATGGCCTAAGCAGAAGGGTTTTATTTCAGCAACATATGTGCGTGGGTTAGACCTCATTTGATTAAGGGCTACATCTTAGTGAATATATCTATGAAAGGGAATGCTTTTCTAGTTTTATTTTTTTTTCTGCTTTTGATTAAGCAAAATCCGAAAGCCAAGCAACCAAGCTAAAGCAAAGTACTTCAATACTTTGTTGTGTAGGAGTGCATGTTTTTGTACATGAACAATACTACATTAAAGAAATTTCTAACACCTTAGACTATTTTTCATCCTGAGGTGACATGCTTGATTATTAGTTTACTGCTCAAATCAAAAGGGGTAATGATAAATTTGATAGAAATTGTGAAGTAGCAAAATACAAAAACTGCTTTTGTTCTAACGTGATAGTCCATCAGGCTTACAGATGACACTAATAAATAATGAGCAGTCAGTTTTCTGAGTAGATGAGAAGTGTACGTGAAGGTAATGTCAGTATAGAGAAACTCTAGGGAGAGTATATAAGGTAAGGACAGGAAGTATGTTTGAGACACTGCCAAAGGGGGCTGGCATGCTTGTAATCATGGTATAGAGCATGAAGGATTATAGCTGCTAGCTTTACCAAATATTGAGAGTCCATACAAGACTGTGGTTGTCAAAAACAGTCATCTTTATAATACTGTGCAAAAAGAAACAGTAACTATATTTTCTGCAGCATTAAATGATCTAGCTTTATCCACCTTTGCAAAAAGGTTATCTTCTCAGCTATTTCATGTCTTTTTGTCTTTCTAAACAAGGGGAGTTCCTTCTCCCTAAATAGCATTTATACCTCATTCTATCTCTCACTGTTTGACATGTATGGAAATCATTACTGTAATACATATTGATATTTTCTTCAAAATCCACAGATAGAGGGAAAGTATTTACATCCTTCCCACCACAGTGAAATAAAGGTGAGGAAAGGTATACTCACTAAAGAACAATAAAGCTTTACTGATGTATTCTATGTCATTTGATGCAGAATGAATAAAGGTAAGGGAAAAGGAGAAATACACAGCCAAAATCATGACTGTTGGTAAGCGCAATTTTAGTTTACACTGAAGTCTTAAATGCTCATACATATTCATCTCTCATTGTGATCACATATTGGTGTTCCCCGCAAAATTGAAAGAATACCTATGTGACTGATGATACTTATGTCTTTAACAAAAATATGTGTGTGATCTAGTCAAAGTAAACAGAAGAGAGGGATAGAATTGAGGGAGTCTAGGCAGTTTGCTAGCATTAACAAACCAAGTATATAAGACTCTGATAAAAACTTGCCAGGCTTCAGTCTGGGAACAACATCTACCAATCCAACAGAGAATTGAGTTAAGTAGAAATTAGTAAAACTTTTCCAAAAAGCCTCACAGAAAAAAAATATTTGAGTCTGGCTAAGCAGAAGAGGAATTTATACTTTGCTCTAGTTTGGGAAGCAGATGTATCATTAAGCAGGAGAAACAGCAGAAGAATGTACTGGCAAGGATAAGAATTGATACCTAGGTATGAGCAGAAAATAATCCAAAGATATCCTGCAATCTATCCAAAAAGTAATTTGCTGTTGTATGTGGGTAAAACTGAACTTCTTGCTAGCAAGCCTACAAATTATGGTTAGTGAGCTGCTGCTGACCAACCAAAGTTGGAGGAGGAAACTTCCAGTATAAGTATACATATAGTATCTCTGTTTAGCATGAGTAAGACTACCCTCTCAAGATCGAAAATCACCATGTTGTCAAGCAAATAAGACTTGAAGGGGTTATAACATGGTATTTACAAAAGATTAACAACAAGATGAGATCTGAGGGCTAAGGATGCACACAAGGGTTGTTTACCCATTTTGAAGCTGGAGAAGTCTGGTAGTGTTGTTGCTTTATTTTCTAGGTTACTGATCACTGCATGACTTGAATTTTTACAAACATGCCTTCATGATGAAGTGTATAATTGACCAAAGTGATTTACCCCTCAAGAGGTGCTATCACCAAACTCATACTTACCAAACATTTTGTGCTCTTTGTACCAATACAGGATGGCACAGCACTTTTATATTGTGTTTATGAAAAGAAAACAGTGTACACAGTAAAAAGAAATGCATTTGGACTAAGAAAAACCCTGATCTCAATTTGGAGTTCCAATCAAAATCTTCAGTTTTTCAGAATATCTATTTTTAACTAAACCTTACCATGATTATTGGAGATGTTAAATTGTTTTTATATATATATATTTTTTAAGAAAGCAGTTAAATATCTGGGTATCATCCTGAGCTATTGTATTGGAGAGAGAACATAATAGGGTCCACAAGGCACCACAGAACACTTGGTACCATATAGTTTATATATATCGAAAAGAAATAGCAGGAAAATTTCCCCTTGGTTAGTAAAATAATAATAAAAAAAGGTCTTACGACTCCATTTGAAACAAGATCAATTTCTAAAAAAATGACTTTTTCTTTTCTAAAAGTATCTTATTTTGCACCACAGTTTTTATCAACATTCTGGTGGAACATTCCCAGTTAGATCTGTTTGCCAATATATTTCATATGGTGCCATCCAGCAAACTAGAAGTCTGAAGTCTGATACATACTCCATAATAAAAACTACTAAAAAAGATTTTTTTTTTGTTTCATAAAGCCTGCAAAAAACAAAACACATTAGAAAGAAAGTATTTTGTAATTTTCTAAATTTTGTCTTCCTTGTCCAATTCATTTCTCAGGGTCCATGCAATTTTTTTTTTCCTACAGGGTAAATGTGGGTTATGTTCTGATAAAGAATGAAGTAAAATGCAATTTCAGGGAATGATCTTTAAACTGACAAGATTGTTTTACCTACTGGCTTTCCAGAAAGCTTTTCATGGATCTGGTTTTGAATAAATGCTGTTTGCTCACAGCTGGGAACATTGTCAGTTTCACATCTCCTTAGGTCTTTAGAGTCCTGGGAAATGCAACTAAAATCAAGTGTTGTTAGTTACCAGGCTATGATTTGGAAGGCTGGTGAATGTGAGACAAATTATATGATATTGGTACACAAGTCACTTTTCTCATATACAGTAAATTGCAGCACAATGAGTGCATAAAAAGCAATTAAGTGATTTGTGAACCAGACTCTTGACATATTCAGAAATTCTAAGGTGAATTACTTCTTGGATTGTAGGATAATTATAGCACCAGTCGTCTTCTCATCAACAATGTAGTCCTCATACAGGCACAATTGCAATGGAGTGCTGTATTTTTATATGTGGCCCACACTCTAATTAGCACATTTTAATTTCAAGCTTAAAAGAAAACCACACGAAACATATGGCTTATAGCATTTTATTGTTAACAACTAAGCTGTATGTCTCACTGTGAGACAAAAAGCCAATCTTTCTTTCCTTTGATTCAGCCTTGCTCCCTGTTTTTTATTTCTATCAGATAATTAAATAACCTAAACAAGATGAAATGAGTTACTTAATTTCTTCAGGAATTAGAGGTAATTTAGGTTTGAGAAACTACTTTCTGGGTATATGAATGTTTTGTTTATAACAGCTTAGTTCAGCTTGTTTGTTCACTCATTTCTTTTCATCTGTAAAGTTTAAAACCAGTCAATGAGGTACTGAATTATTTCTATGTTTAATGAGGAAACTGCCTGTTTTATTTTTGCAGTTAAATGCTGCATATTTTCCCTATCTTTTCTTTTTTTTTTTCTTTTTTTTTTCCTTTTTAGGTTTTTTTGCATGCTAATAATATTAGACTCTCAAGCTGAGAAAGTTGCTAATAGCAGTCTAGGAGCATACTAATTATTTGGATGGAGGTCACGAATGCTGGCTAGAGACAGATTCTGATATGATAGGACAATTGCAACATTCATAATTTCCTTTTCTTGCTCCTTTATTATCTTTTTTGTTTTTTTTTTTCCTCAAATACTCACTATTCTGTATCATAGCTCCAACGAAGGGTATGATGTCTTCATTTTAACAAGCTTTCTTGGTAGTTTTCTGTGGTGTAAAGCAGATGGCAATGCTCCTACTGTCTCTTCAGAAGTGAATACATTAAGGGTAGTGCCCCACTGGCTCTTTGATGAGTTGGGTCTGAAATCATCAAAGGCTGGCCCTCTTCTTTCCATCAAAAAGTGCAAGTAGGGCCTATAGAGACTGCTGTCTATGGAAGACGATAACAGTAATTAGCCTCTATGATAGACAAAACTTCATCCTCTGATGATCAAAGACAGCTGAAATTACCAAATTATATGTGGTGGGCCTGTAATATGAATAAAATGCAGCAGCTTTTTAGTATCTCTATGATCTTGTTACATAGAGTGTTAACTCAGTTTTAACTGCACTTTAGTTTGGTTGCTTATTTCAGGCATTGGGCTTATTTGTGTTAATAACATTTCCCTATTTAATCAATTATTTATTCCTAATGCGAAATAATGACTTGATAAAAGGCAGGAAAGATGAGTACAAGAGAAAAAGATTTTTACTATCTTTTTTCTTTTCTCATTCCTTCCTTTTTTTTTTCAGTTTGTGAACATTTTCTTTTACTTCTTTTCCTGAGCCTTTCCTATCCTCGCATATCTGTACCAATATTAATAGAAGTATCACTCTCTAACTTTCTGGGAAGAGGTGAGTCTTGCAGACATCTCAAAATCCATTCCATCCCCAAAGCAGGAACAGTTCCCCCAGTATAAGTCATAAATCAGCTGTAGCTCTTGCCACAGAACACAGAATTCCTCTGCTAATAGTAAAATTTTTTCTTCAGTGAGGCAAAGGACTTAGGGTCTAGAAATGTGTTCCCATTCAGCATTTTTTTTTCCCCAGAAGATTGAGGACCTTAACCCTGTGGTCTGACTAAATAGCTTTTAACTATTCCAGATTAATCCCAGATTAAAATCCTCATCTTTTAAGTAGAGACATTGCTGGAATTCATTTTTGATATCAGCAGTGGTGTGACATTTCTCTACACTCTTTATTTTCAGTTCCATCCCCAAGCTGGTTTTCTTGCAGGATATGGGTAATGTGTGCTTTCTTCCTGGAATACATGCATGTGTGTGTCTCAGTCCGCCAGGAATGTAATGACCGGGGAGCCTCACAGATGGGGTTATTGTGCACTGTGATATCTAACTTTCTAGAGTTTCCAAATCCTTTGTTGTGTTCATACTGCAGGCATCCCTACTGGGATCCCGCATAGCCAGAATTCTGTGTCCAGAGCTGAAAGGCAATCCGCTGAAGAGGAAAACCTTTAGAGCTAGGATTTCAGGAAACACTGTCATCAGACTGAGCTCTTTTCCTTTGCACTGAACTGTGAGCGTTCACCTAGGCAATTCCATGCTCTGACTCCAAGGTGATACCTAATAGCAGTAGGGTCAGGTGGTGATGGACTGATGACTCCTCTTGTTAGATTGAGACAACTATTTCATGAGCAGATGTTTGATAACACTTCAGATTTCTTCGTGCTCCACTCAAATATGCTTTCATGTATGCAATAATTAAGGAGCAGAGTTTCTTCTCCCTTATCATTCACTGAGCTCCTGAAAAGGCCCAGGCAGACTGAGTGCAGCCTGCAGCCCTGAGCTGGGGAGGAAAAAGGCCAGCAGCTCTGCTGGCTGAACCTAGCTGTACCCTTGCAAGTGTGTAAACCATACACAGAGGTAAATAGTATCTGGCTTCTGGTTAGTTTTAGCGAAAGAAAGCGGGAACATCCCTAATATACAAGCAACTTCAAAAGAGAATGACAAGACAGAAGGAAAGAAAGAGGTAGAGGAATGTTGGAGTGCCGTGAAGTATAAAAAAATTATTTAAATTGTATTTTACAACTAATAGACTTCTTGTTTCAGGCAAAATAGAACTAGTTTGAACTTCAAAATTGCTACTATTTTGGATCAAAGTCCAGTTCATCTCACAGTATGCTTATTTTTAATAAGCATACTGTCTAGCTAGTCTAGCTAGTCTAGCTAGTCCTATTGGAATCAAAAATTATTTTACTGGTTGTAAAATATTTATGTGCTGAAGTGATTTGCTGAAATTATACTATTTTCTATCATAATTTTGTCCCTAAAATAATGAGTGGAAAAGATGGTATTATGTGAGCAAGCACAAGTTCTGGCTATCAGTTTCTTTTTGAGTCTTAATCTTAGGCATGTTTCTGTCTCTTGGTTGTATACAGCACGTAGGCTGCTAAACAAAGGCCACATCAAAGCGAACTCAAGGGCAGCATCATCAGAGAAGTGAAGGACTCAGTTAATGGGAGCTTATGATTTTGCACGACTACCAGCATTCCTTAACTTTCTTGCGATGAACTCCAAGTTCATTGCAGGGAAGAAGCTGCAGTTGCTGCTTTCAAGTTATAACTTCCCTAGGTGGATATGCAGTGCTCCAATCAGTTAACTGTCAAAGCAGCCGTAAATGAGGAAACACGAGATTACAGAGATATTTGTTTGTGGAGAATTTATCACAGAATAGTTGAGGTTGGAAGGGACTTCTAGAGACCATATAGTTCAACCTCCCCCCTTAAGCAGGGTCACCTAAAGCACGTGGCATCCAGGCAGATTTTCAAGATCTCCAGAGAAGGAGACTCCACAACCTCTCTGGACAGCCTGTTTCAGGGCTCTGTCCCCCATATGGATTTTAAACTTCTTGTGTTTCAATTTATACCCATGACCCCTCGTCTTCTAACTGGCCACCACTGGGAAGAGGCCCCATCCTCTTTACATTCTCCTCTTAGTTATTTGTACATATTGATAAGATACCCTGTCTATCTTCTGTTCTCCAGGTTAAACAGGCCCAGTTCACTTAACCTTTCCTCATACAATAGATGCTCCAGTCCCTTAATCATCTCCATTGCTCTACGCTGGATCTTCTCTAGAAGCTCCAAGTCCCTCTTGTACTGGGGAGCCCAGAACTGCACCCAGTACTCCAGGTGCAGCCTCACCAGAGCCGAGGGGAGGGGCAGGATCCCCTCCCTCGACCTGCTGGCAACACTCCTTCTGAGACAGGCCAGGATCCCATTGGCCTTCTTGACCAATATAATTTTAGATTTATGATCTAGCTAATTCATCTGGAACTATCAATGTACAATGTAAAAATAATCTAGGAGTGGATCAGATTAAATAGTAGAATAGTTTCTTGCCATCTCAGTGGCTGTGGTATAGTAAATGTTTTCAAAGGTATGGCTATGGTATGCTATATATTTTTTATTAGTGACATAATGACACATTCAATATCAGCATAATAACCCAGAAATAGATTTTTTGTTCACTATTCTATTTCTATACTCTCTGTGGGCAAACCAACACATTAGTGCTGTTCTTAATCATAACCAGTTATTTAATGACAAGATCTTAACCCATGCTAAAGTCAGTTTGGCATTCAGCGAATATTAAAACCTATTTGAGGTTTCTATTCTAGAAAGCACATATAGAACAACTTCCTGAGAAAACATAGTAGGTGTTTGGATAGTTAGCAAATAAGAAATCTATCTTAAATCAAAAAGGTTCAAATAAATTGAGTCTCAGCCCAGTCTGCAGATATTCCAATCAGTGTGTTAATTAATGAGTCAAGAGAACTGCAAATAGTTTAGATAAACAGAGAAAAGTGTTGCATCAATTTTGCCTGTAGAAGCAAATTAGATTTACAGTTGCAGCTGTGTTTTGTAAGGAAGTACATATAACAGGCAGTACCAGGTGGTAGGCATATTTTCAGAATCCTGCTACTGTGTTTTCTTGAGTATCAGATTACTTATTCTTTAATAAAGCTAATTAATTTTGCTATCTGATGCAAAGATAAACAGATTGTTTTAAGAGAATGTCTCCATAGCAGGATAGCAGGATGCCAGTGTATTGCAAAACTCCAGTGCCTAAGACAGCCCTTGTTGTTCACATAGGGGTGGCTGTTTGGTAGTGAAAAGGTGCGATAGGGCTACAAGGTGCTCAATTGCTCCTAAGCAATAACCAAGACCTGTGGCAGCAGCAGAGACCCAAAAACCTTCCTCCCACAAGGGCTAAATGAAAGTGGGCCCTTCTGCCTGTCAGTCCTGGTCTAGACCTGATCTGCCATGCCTTAGCTTAAAATAAAGATTTCCAGCAGGCATGTATCTGAGTGATGACATTTGACACATCTTCCCTGAAGCATAGCTGCCTTTGTACTTTTCCCTGGGAATGGTTTTCAGATGTTTCATAAACTAACATCCACAAAACAGCTTACTCTTCAAGCTGTGGTGTTCAAGGGGGAGAGAGCGCCTCGCCTGTACCTTACTTCCGCTCCTTGCAAAACTGGGAATAAGGCAAGATTCAGAGTCCTTTATGTCAGGGCCTAGCGTGTCCGGAAAGAAGATTGCCTTCAACAAGCCTCTTTGATTGTTTAAGTTGAAAATTAGCTTTTAGTAAACCTTAAAAGAAACATTTTTTTTTTAAAAAAAAGGACAAAATTAGTACTATTTCAATAAAGGTGAAATAGAATAGTGAAAAATCTAAAGTGATCTTGATATTTAATAGGTATCTACATGTGTTCTGATGAATTGCTAAACAGTTTGTGTTAACCCCGTTATGTGCCCTTCTTCACCTTCTGTGATTTTAGCTGATTGACTTTTCTTCTTTTTCTTCATTTCTCTTCTGGTCTGTTATCCCTATTTGTTTTTAAAATGTTCTATTTCCTGTTTTTATTATTATTATTATTATTATTATTATTATTTTCCTTTTTGAATTTTGCCTTTTATTATTCCCCTTAGCAATGCCTTTAAAAAAACAGGAATAAAATCAGTGGCAAAATTTTACTTAATATCAGTGAAACCAAAATTTTACACTATACATTCAGATCTCCTGGGCATAGCTTTAAAAAGCCATTTTTTCTTTTCCTTTTCCTCCTTGAGCAGCTTCTCACAAAAAAAAAAAAAAAAAGAAAAAAAAAAGAAAGAAAGAAAAAAAGAATCCTTTGAGGGGCTTTAAAACAAGCTATTAACTCATGTTTTCTTTTTTTTTCTGTCTACTATATTTCTCAGTGGAACAAGGGAAGACACTGCTGGTCAATGAAGTACAATCTCCAGGAGACTTGGGGATCAACTAATGATAAGATACTCTCTGCAATAGAATTTGTCCTACATAAGTTTGTAGCAAAAGTGCTCAGCATGAAACAAAATCAGTACTGATCTTCCCACATTAATTATCATTCTATACTGTGTGCTATGGAATTGAGTACTTTGTGCCTATACATGCGCCTATATCTTATAAATACACCTACACACTATTTTCACTATGGTCTTTGTATTACTTGTTATAGTCATACTTATTTCACTTTTTTTTTTTTTTTAATTTTTTGAGGTCATTTAGTGCACTTAAAGCTTTACTCAACAGAGAATTTATGCATTTTCTCAGAGGGTGGTGATCAGCGGTGCAGAGTCTAGTTGGAGGCCTGTAGCTAGCGGTGTCCCCCAGGGGTCAGTCCTCGGTCCAGTCCAGTTCAATTTATTCATCAATGACCTGGATGAAGGCACAGAGTGCTCCCTCAGCAAGTTTGCTGATGACACAAAACTGGGAGGAGTAGCCGATACCCCAGAGGGCTG
>NW_010586498.1:55808-69726 GCF_000705375.1 Tinamus guttatus
GCCCCTTGTCCCAGCCCTGGTTAGGGCACATCTGGAGTATTGTGTCCAGTTCTGGGCTCCACAGTACAAGAGGGATGTGGAGCTGCTGGAGAGAGTCCAGCGCAGGGCTACAAGGATGATCAGGGGCCTGGAACATCTGCCCTATGAGGAGAGGCTGAGGGAGCTGGGCCTGTTCAGCCTGGAGAAGGCTGAGAGGGGATCTAGTCAGTGTATATAAGTACGTCAAGGGAGGGAGTGAAGAGGAAGGTGCTGGTCCCTTTTCAGTGGTGACCACTGACAGAACTAGAGGTAATGGCCACAAACTGAAGCACCAAAAGTTCCACAGGAACTTAAGGAAAAATTTTTTAACAGTGAGGGTGATAGAGCGCTGGAACAGGTTGCCCAGAGAGGTTGTGGAGTCTCCTTCTCTGGAGATCTTCAAAACCTGCTTGGATGCAGTCCTGTGCCACGTGCTCTAGGTGACCCTGCGTGTGCAGGGGGGATGGACTAGATGACCTCTAGAGGTCCCTTCCAACCTTAAGCATTCTATGATTCTATGATTCTATGATATGCTTAACTCAAAACAGAAACAGGTCCTTACTACTATTTATGATTTCGTGTTCATTTTCTACTATGTTATCTTCCCTATATTAGTCCAATCCTTTCTAACTATCCATTCACTGTAGGACAAAGCTGTACATGTTTTGATATTAAATAGTTTCCACTGAAGGCATCTTTGATTTTGATTTTGTTATGGATAAAAGAAAGTTTGCACATAAGTCATATGTGTGAAAATACTTTATACACACATAATTTTGGATGAGTTCTGGTGACGGTCGGTATAGTGTCAAACAAATGGAGAGGAACAGGCACAATGTTTTCTTGCCTGTTTCATATTCCTTTATCATCTTTCACCCATAGACAACAACAGTTTTATCAAAGCTGGGCATTCTAGACCAGCGAATGCAGAATAAACAAACAAACAAACTCTATATGAAGTAATATTTCTGCTCTATGATGGTATTGACACAGTTGGAGATTAATACTAAATGAACTATAAATTTTGAAGCTATTGTGAAAGACTTCTAGTGTATAGGAGGGCCCTATCCTGGCTGCTAGTCCTACAAGAGTAGATGAGTATTGGTATTACCTTTGTATTTAACACCTGTAGTTGGTAAAGGTGCCATGCACTCTCATTACATCTTTTTTATTGGAAGAGAAGGAAGAGCTTCTGGGAAGAAGCAAAAGATTTCTATTAATTTATATCAGGGAAATTACTTGAGATTATCCCCATTCTTTTGCAAAAGCTATTTAGCTGGAATAAAGAGTGGGATTTTTGTGTGTTTAGAAAGTTAGCTAAGACTAATGGGTTGAGTCAGTAACCTGGAGTGGAAACATTGCTATGTGGATGGTTTGTTTTTGCTCACCATGTATATTTTATTTATCCTTTTATTTACTTTTTTTTTTCTTTTTTTATCACAAAGGCAGCAATTGATCTAATTCTGAGATGTCATGCAGTTTCTCTGCATTACAACATTACCATTCTGATTGCTCATCCTCCCCATCTCCTTCCCTCTCCCTACCATTTTTAGTAGTCTTTCCTCCTGACAATACCTGAAATTACTGCATTCCGACATATATGTAAAGTTTATATATGAGGGCTGAAGTCTTCACAGGTATATCCATGCTGCTACATAAAAGAAGGCTGGAAAGGAAGTCTGCCTATTTGATTGTCATCACCACTAGACTGTTAACCAGGTCCTTAGATCTGGAGTGTTTCAACTAGTCTTTTCTGAAGTTATACTCTGGTGTAGTTCTGGGAACAGATCATTGTAAGAATGGCTCTCCAAAACAACATGACTGAGACTCTACCAGGTTTCTCTCTCCTTTCCACATAGTCCTGCAGTGCTAATAGAAGCCCTCGGCCCTCAGAAGTATCTCTACAAACCTTCATGCCAAAAAAACCAAACCAAAACAAACCAAAACAAAACATAAAAAGCTAAGTGGGGTCCAGCATGTTTTTTTGTGTTATTTCATTCACAAATGGAAACCCAATGAAACCAATTCTTATGTTGTTGGCACAACATCAATGTAAAACCAAAGCCAAGAGCTATAAACGATGTATGTGGCAAGTATGCCCAATAGGAGACAATCTCTGATCTTTGTAAATACAAGCTCAAGCTAATCCTTCTATGGACTACTACTACTATGGATTAGAGATTTGTGTCTGAACAAATCTGGCAGTTTAAGGAGTCCAACATTTTCCAAAAGGATTCAAAATCTCTTCTGGTAAGACACTTGCTGTTCACTGAGATCCAAATTCCTAACTCATTACTGAGAGGAACTGGTTGAAAACTTTTATTTGGATGACAATTCAATTTAATTTTTATTCTAGAAATAAATATACATCTTTATTTAAAACTAACAGAAGTGCTGAGTCTAAATTGTATTGGTTTTCTCCAGGAGAATGTCTAGAACAATATTTCAGGATGCAAAAGCCTATTGCAGCTTTGCAAATCAGCACATTTGGGTAATTCTATGCTATAAAGCACTGTGACTTGTAACCTCTGTGTTTTGAATACACAGATAGGTTAAGGGAAGACTCATGTTGGGACTCATTCTTTTTCATTACTATTAGGAGTTGTATACGGTATTCCCAAATAGAAGGTAGAGAAATGGTGAAATCCAAAAATGTCTGCAGAAATAGTAACTAACAGAAAGTGCAGTTGACTCCAGCCTTAGAGCAACAACAACAACAACAACAACGAAAAAAAACTTGAGGTTGCAGACCTTCAGTAACCCCAGAAACCTTGGCTATAAGTTAAAGGTAGGCATTTGGCTGTTCCTACTTTGTTTCCTAAGACTTTTCGAAATATAAACCTAAGTATACAACATCCAGTTAATGATCAGTTTGGCTGTTGAATGTAGGGAAGGCAGAAAAGAATTCAGTACCTATTAAAATGCTTATGAAAAATATACAAAGCTTTAAAAATATGGCTATTTGAATTTTTTATCAGATAGCATTATACACTAAGTGTTGCATGCCCAGGTTTAAGAGCTTGAAAACCATCCATCTAAGACATTCCAGAGCCATCCATTAGGAAAAATAACTCTTTGTCCAGCTTCTGGTTTAATTGTGACATCACACCTTTCAGTGCGTTACTTGATTTTCTTTAAGGTACGTAGTAGGGAAAAGCTATATTTTCAGCTGTGAAAATAGAAGATACTTGGATACTGAAAGATGAGTCCAGGTAGGACATGGGTGGGGATTATCATAGCAGAGGCAGTGAAACTGTCAGACAATCTGTGGTTTTAAAGATCAATATTTTCTCTGCTCTGATAAATAAAGCTGGTAAAATTTTATTTTATGACTAGTAATTCTGATAGAAAACTGAGCTTCAAGAGACCTGAAACTAGTCAAGATTGAATTTGGTTAATAGTTACAGTCCGAACAAAGTGGGGTGGAGGAATTTAAAAAATGTCACAACATATCATTTTGACCTTTATGAAATAAAATGTTTCATTTCAGAAATGCCCAACCATTTCATTTTGACATTTGTAAAATGAAACTTTGACTTTTTTGTTTCAAAATGGCATTTTTTACTGCTTAAGACTTGACCTACGCTGTTCAAATACTAGGAATCTGGGATAAAGTGCTTTGAGTTGAATATAAATTGTAATTTTCCAGAAAGACCAAGACCAAGTCCCACTTTTCTTGTAATTATTTTCCATACTTGTTTGTGTTTTCTTCCTCATTCCTACTTCCCTCAGCTTTACACTAATCTGAAAAATCTCTGCAGAGATCCCTGTAGTCTAACTTATTTTTTTTCCTAGGAAGTACTTTTCCTGAAGCAATTTTATTGATTTTTTGTTTGTATTGTTTAAGCTATTCTTAAGAATTGTATTGTCCTTACATGCCCACCTTTGTACTGCCTGCTCCTTTATAACGGTATATTCAGAAAACCAGAAACATGATATTCTAATTCTAGGACTGTGTCTGCTCTAGCAGAAAAAGAGAGGCAAGGTCTAGTCAAGGCATGTGCATGTCCACCTCCTGGAATCTGCCTCGGAGGCAACTATTAAAGAACATGCTTTGACTGCTTAATCTCAGGGTTTTCAATGAACATGTTAAACTTGAAATTGATTTTAGAGAATTCCCTAATCAATTAAAAGGCCCCACCAGCTACAAAGAAAATGAGGGTGTTTAATAGTTCTGCTGTAAACAGACCTTTGCCCAGTCTTCTTTAATACAGTCTAGGAAGTGGGTCTCTCAAACATTCAAGTTTTTTATTATGATTCCAAAGGGGACCCAAATATCTCATGCTCAGCGGAATAGAGGCAATATGGATGTACCTTGATGAAAATCAGTTTCTGCAAGTATAACTACAAATGAATGGCCAAGTAGTATAGCTCAGTAAATTCACCTGGAATGAACAGTGACGCATTTGATATGCAGACTTCTGCCACCCATTATTTTTATGAGGCTAGCACACTGATACCACGGTTAAAACAGATGTGTCATATATATGGCCAGTGAAGTGCTGTGAGTGGTTCAAGCTACTGACTCAGCAGTAAGAACAGACAGGAAAATAAAGGTATAGGTATAAACAAATTTCCCTAAGGTGATGTAGCAGTAGAGAGGTCTATATGAAGTGGAAAAATCTAGTTAAGTTGTTCCAAAGTAAAGTAACAAACAAGAGTCTGAAAGGAGAGGTTTCACATTTTGAAATGGGAAGTTTTTGGAAAGAGCCTCGTATAAGTTTGGAAACACCACTGAGAGTAACTGATCAAATTTGAAGGAGAAAATTTATCTTACTAGAGACTTCACATTTTTAGTCATGTGCCTTAGAGAAAAAAAAGGAACAAAAATGTATCCGGGAAACTGGAATATGGTTAGGAATATGATTAGATTTGGGCATCTTCTGTTGTAATTTTTTAGCTCTTCCAATTCTGAACTGACATTAGATAAAATAAATTAAATTAAACATACAGATTTATAATACCAAAAGCAAATAAAACTATGTCAGGATTATAAGTCTGAAAAAGTATTTTGTGAAATGAATGGTGGAACTAGAACACTAGAATTTCTCAATATCATAGGTGTTTTGCTGCTCAAATTGTCCAGAATAAAACTCTGCAAAGCACTTTCCTTGTTAAAGATTTGCAATTTGGAAATTTGGAATTTCTCAATTATATGTTATGATATTCTTGGGTATACTGTGGACTCCAAGAATATTTCCTTCCAGGCCCACTGTGCAAGAAAAATAATTACATTTTTTAAAAGGAATTCGGAAAGTTAAAATTTCCATATCTGGCCTACTGTATATACTAAACTAAGAACAGAAGTTTGTGGTTTGATAAATAGAAGTAGCATAATTGACACTAAACTTTATTCCAAGAAATTGTGATGCATGGGCGATTGAGAGATTAAATTCAAAGAGTTTTCAGCTAGTAGGATATGTCTTGGAATTAACCTAATTTTAAATCACTAACTTGAACCCTGACATAAACAAATGAGAAAAAATGTGTGTGGGTTCTGATTTTTCTACACTATTAAGGCATTTACAATATCACTGTCCCAAAGACATATTGAAGTATCTAATAAAGAGTGAGCTGATATTGTAGTCTTTTATAAACTAATACAATGTTTACCTATTTTCAAGAAAAAAATTAGGAACTTAGTATCTCTTGTAGTCCTAACTTTCTTTCAAATGTGGTTGTAATATATGTTATTCATGATTTAACAAAGCAGACAGATATAATCAAAGGACATAGGGTGGCAATACTGGATACTACTAACTCACTGGAAATAATCATATTTTGTCACCCAAAAAGGACATATTGCAACATATTTAATACAGGAAGAAATAGATGATCCATATTTCTAAGCAAGGTAAATTGTCTTGCAAATATTTTTTTTCAGAAATATTGAAATGCTTCTAAATATCTTCTGTAAAACTTCTAAATATCTTCTGTAAAAAAGTTAATGTCTATGATGTTTTAATATATGATAAATCCTATGCAATTTAAATGGACAACTCTTTCAACGTGTAGTGTAAAAAGATGATAAAAAACAATCCATGTTATGTCAGTGTTCAAAGGTATAATCCCTCTATTTTTGCAGTAGTTATAGCTGTCACAGTGCTCAATTATTTTCATTTTATATACTAATTTTTAAAGTATAACTTTTCAAACAGTATTTAGAAAACTCTGCTGATATGTTTTGCCATTAAAAGTGAGCAGCAGTCCCCCTTTACAGAAACCAGAATGTTTCCTCTCAACATCCCCTGAGACTGCATCCAGAAAGGTTGCTAACGCATTTATCTATTTAAAATTTCAGGTTTTAGTTTCTTTGAAATAGCCTAGAAGCTCTGCCTCTTCTCTCTGTTGCTGATGGTTTTCTTCATGGCTGATTTTACATGTTTGTGGGTGAACTTATTTTTATAAGTATATATATATATGTATGTAACTATTTTCACATATATGTGATTGTATGTGTATATATGCACATAAATGTTTGCATGTGTGTGTTTGTACATATGTGTTTGAATTTAGTCAACAAAATGTGTAGGTGACTGTCTTTATTTCAGATAACAGGGCATCATTAATTCTGAATGATACCTAATGACCTAATGACTAGTGTAGCCAGATTAAAAAAAAAAAAAAAAGGCTGCCTTCCACATATATATTTTAGCATCAGATATCTTCTTCTAAAAAGCAGTAAGCCCTGAAGGTAGCTTTATCCTCTGACAACCATTACCTACACTTGTCCCAAAAGGTAGATCCAAATATTGGTGAACGGAGGAGTCACTAGTGGCTGCTGAAAAATCTTAAGCAAGGCATCATCATTTAGGCAGCACTGACTTCTGATGCCACTTTGGATGCCCTGAGGGAACAGGAGGTGCCCTGAGGGAACCTCCTGCTAATTCAGCAGGATGAGTTTCTCCACTCTCTTATCTGCCAGCTCTGCGGACAGCTGTTTGGGACACAGTAGGTTATCTTGAACGATATTAGACCTCTGTGCTCAAGCAAGGGAATTGTATCACTCAGAGGTGCTTCTGAGCTAATAATTTCCTATGATCACTGATAATTTGCAGCTGATGTCAGCTACCAATTCTCTTAAAACACAGCTCACAGGCAGTTTTCAGAGTTCCTGTCATCTCTTGGATAGGGACAGAAAGGATCCAGATGATTTGGAAAATGGGGCCCGGAGGAGGATGCAGTAAGGATGAGAGCCAGGCCGGCGTTTTGTGGGTGTCTTGGCTGGGGGAAGTGAGTGTTTCTTGCGGGGCTGGGAAAAAAGGGAGGCTTGGCCTGAAATTTCTGAAGAACTGCAGTAGATGGGAGGGGAAGGGAGATGATTTAAATAAACTAGATGCTTATGATCCTAGTTTTCAGAGCTGGAGAGTGGAGGCCAGCATAGATTGATATACAGTATGGATCGATGGACAATGTTAAGTAAGAAATCTTGCTAAAGAGTTGGGAGTTACAGCACCAGGAGAAGCCTCTATGGAAAAACACATTTAGGGAATCCTGTTCTGACACATTTATGAACCCATCTCTGCCATCTATTTGGAGCTTAGGGTGCTATACTTTGCCTTGTTTACTTTATGTAAAAGCTTATAAAATTTAAACTGAAGACAAGCAAACTTCAGTGCTTTTTTCGTAGGCATCTCAAGAGTATTAATGGAAAAATACATTATGGAATAAGCTAGGAAACAAACTTTTACATCTACATACAGAATGCCAGAAAAGCAATTCATGTGTTGAAAGCAACACTAAAATAGGTTTATGTAACTACTGAGGAGCTGGTAACACTATATTTTCACACATGTTAAGATGTAGAAATCATAATATGCATTACTCAGAAATGTAGGATGTTATAATTCACTTTACCTTACCTCAATTTTATGGCTTCTGTTTTCTGCCAGCCTAAGGTTCCAAAATGCATGTGTCTGTGTTCAAGCATATCAGAGCGTAGACTGAGTTGGTCCTACAATATTATAAGGTTTTGTGATTGAACAAGTTGCATTAGTTACAAGTTCCTACATGTCAGATACTCTTTAACATTGAAGGATAAATTTACTCAAGTTACCTTACCTACGAATGGGTGCCACCAGCAGGGCACAGACTAACTGACTGGTACCACAGACCACCTGTTAATTTTTTTTAACCTGCAATACCTTATGAATATCCCAAAGTACTATGATAATAATATTGGCATTGGTTCTTAATTAATACTGTGTTTCATGACGATAAAGTTGCTTAACTTCAAGTAGCGAACTTTGAAAATGTATTCTAAGTGTTGATTTATGGAACTTTTAAAATATATATATTTATTGTTCATTGTAGGATTGGAAAAGATCCGTAATTTTTCATTAGCTCAAGCATAGGTTACTTCATCTTGTACACAGTGTGTAACTATAGGCATCCTGCATTGTTTCATTTGCTTGTTTTTCAAGTCAAGAAACTATGCAAACACAAGTTATTTGTGTTAAAATAACACCATTAAGTCCCTGAAGTCAAACATGAAAAAATTAAGAATGACAGTACTCAACTTGCCCTCGTTTATTTGTTAGTCAGAAGTCTGTAATTTGAAGATCACTTTATTTTATTTTTATCTAGTAGAACCCTATCCTGTGCTGAGTATGGAGTGGATGATGCTTTTTTTATTGAATGATTAGTCACTATTTTGTTTTCAGGTTTTTGTTCTGCATGTAGTCATGCCTATTTATTGTAAAATGCAGACAGAATTACTAACATCTTCATTAGTGTTGCTGTGTTGCTTAACACAGTAGTATCTGGAATCCTTCCAAAGTTTGCAGCAAGTATTTTCACAATGTGAACGTGTTTGTCAAACGTATCTTTCAATTTTGGTTTCCCACTGAGACACAAGGGAGTTGTCTTTTCAGTTTTTTTAGGCTCAGTTAGTCCCATGTTAACAGTACAGCCTCTTGATAGCAGCTGATGCTGTGAACACTCAAGAGTTCTGCAAACAGGATCCCAGCATCCAAGAGCTGGTATCCAGTTAATGAGAAATATAAATGAGTTTAGTCTAAAATGTGTCACATCATTCTTCTCTAGCTGTCTCCTCAGAATCAGCTGAAAGAGTTATATCTCTGTATTCTCCTTAGCTGCCAGAATGCTTGCAAAGGTGGTCATATTCCTCCTTTGGCCTCCCATTGGGATTGGAAGTGTGGGGTTCAAATCTGAAATGGGAAGAGGGAGCAAAGGAGAAGTTGTTAGTAGAGCTCACCATGGGAGCTAGGACCTTTTTCTCTTGCAGCTTCTAATTGACTCTCTCTCTTTCATGTGTCACTCCAAACTGTTGTCCTGCTGCCACACTTGCTTAGCCAGGAGAGGCCGAGCCCAGAGCCTCTAGAGTATCTCTTGAAATTAGTGGTGAAGAGCAAGCATACCATGTGAAGGAATAAAATAAAGTTATATTTTGGGAGATAGGCTGCATTTCTGACAACCAGACCATCTTTCTGAACTGTATAGCCTCCAGCCCAATCTTGCTTGTAGGAAACACATCAGCCTGAAAGATTAAAGTTCAACAAAGTTATAAGCCACCAAAGTGAAGGCTTTATAATGGGAACTGTCATCCAGCTTGAATAATAGTCCCATTCATAATACTTATACTGGATCTTAATCTCACTTAAAGTGAAATTACTCTGGGGACTTAAAATGGGAGTATTTGTAACTTACATGCTTTCTGAAACTCATTGCACCTCTGGCATAGTGTACTGTGATGTACTTACTATGTGGTCTCACTACACACATGGGTAGTGCTTTTGTGAGTATATACATATATACATATATAAATGTGTAAAATACAAATAGCAGTAAGAACAAGGAATACAATGATTATTTATTTATTTGTTTATGTTTTGGGTTCTGGAAACATCTGGCAACACATTTTATGTTCCTCTTTTCATCAACAAATATAAACATAAAATGGAAGAGCACAGAGAAAAAAAAAATAATAATAAAACGTAGGATAGGGAATGCCAAATAATAAAAACTAAACTATTGACATAATCCATTAAAAAAGTCAAATTAAAATATTTCTCTTTTGAAATGTATGCTTTTGAAATGACTATTAAATATCCATATGGCCTTCTTGCCTTCTGCCCAGAGCAATGAAGTACTTACTATGCTTTGGACTGAGCACAGAAAACACTGAATTAAATTTTTTCAAGTATAACTCTTCTTAATGATTTTAGCATTAATTTAATCATGTATGTATACTGCTATTCCTGGATTTGTGACAGTGAGCCCTCGGTGGACTACAGAATTTCATGGTGCTTATCCATGGCTGGTCATTGACTTTCATCTTGAGCAAAAGTTCATCACTTTGTGCAAATTATCATCGGTCTTGCAAGTAGAACTTTATTATATGTGATGCACATATGCCAAGCTGATCCAGCATTATAACCCTCTGTGTCACCTTCATCCAAACAATATCTGGCAGCTCTTCTCAGAATGTTATTTCAGACATGGGAGAAGTATTAGCATGAAGAAAAATACAACAGCAGTGGCAATACAATCAGAGAGCAACTTCCTCTCCACTTTAGCAAAGATGCTCCTGTGTCTCTCTACCTCAGGAGTCCCTATTCAGTCCCCCTACTTATTTTTTTTCTGATAAGTATTTTGCAAGTCTGGTTTTCCACAGTGTTCTAGGTCAACTGCTCTTTGTGAGAGAAGGTAAGAAAGGTGGATGTCAGTTCTTTGAACCTGGGATCTAAGAGTGAGGTCAAGATATGTTCCTCTGACCTCTTAATGTGTTGTATACAAGTAAGCACTTTCATCGTGGTTAACATGCTGTGAACCAAATTCAGTGCAACATCAGCAATCACTTCAAAGCCCTCTAAAGCAGAAGGCACATCTAAAGCAGAAGGCACACACCTGCTATCACCTATTAGACTTGTATTGCTGCATGTCACTGCTGATATGGTCTCTTCAAAAGCTCCAGCTAATACACCACAAACATAAAACTAAGGGAAATAAATTACTCTAGTAGAAGTCTGGGCCAAGTTTTATGCAAATTAGCGTGTGGCTTTTAATAATTAACCTTTAATAATATAAATACAAAAAGAAGGAAATTCTAATCAACCCACAATTTTTGGTGTACAGGGGAAGAAGTGTTTTTTTAAGATTTCAAATCTTTCAGCTAAGAATCTGAGATACACATAATGTGCCGTGCGCCATGCGATTGCTGTTTTGCTTTACTGAATTAATGCAGAATTTCTAAACCATTTGCCAAAAAGATTGCATATTGTAGACTGTGCCTTGTCACTGTTTACCTCCAAAATAAAAGCAATTTTAAAGAGCTTTGAAGTGTCACATGGACTTCCCACAGTAAGACTTCACCACCCAGATTATGGATCTGTATTACGCTTCCAATCCATACAGTCCTAATCCCATCACATAATCCTCTGGATAAAACAACTGTTCTGATTAACTGCCAGTTCCTGTGTTTGCCTCCCTGCTGTCTCCTCCTTTTACATGTTACTTGTTCTGCTACAAGAATCAGGCTACTCACCTGGGCTTGAAAGAAGTAGAAATGGAACCCAGATAACATAGAGAAATAGCTATTTGACATCTCTACCCTTTCTTGTAGGGATCTTTTTACTTATATAGTGCAGCTTTTTCAAGATTTGATATAGCTTATTTACCCTAGGATTCATTCATTTTCCTTTCCCTTGTCTCCTTGCTCCACAGTGGGGTTCTGAGGTTTTTATATTTTTGTTTTGCTCTTTTTATGTTGCCTCCTTAATCATTACAGCTTCTTTTCCTTCCAAGGCTCTTTCATGTATCTTCTGTAACTTTCTGTATGAAAAGCACAGACAAAAACAAAACAGAAACATTCTAGCATGTCTAAATGAATACTAAACATTTTAAAAGCCACAAATAGGTTATATTCAGCTATTCCATAAAACAAAATAATGCTACTAATTACAAGTTTCTATTGTTATCAGCAGCAACCTTGAGAACTCTTCTTGTACACTGAGCAGTTTTTAATTATTTACCCTACTGCAAACATCACAATTCAGAGCCTCTTCTTTGTTTATCATTGTGTTCCCAAGGGACCAAGGAAAGGAGAATACAAAACCATTTTCAACCCTTACAGCTCTCTGAGCAACTCCTTCAGTCCATTCAGAAGAGAAAGAAATATAATGCTAAATACTTTGGGGATCTGACTCAAGTTTGTATCTTGTGTGTGCTTAAGGATCAAAGAAGTCTGAGAGATGGAAAAAGCCTATAGAACTTTTCCAGTTGGCTGCCACCTTTGTAAATGTAGTAAATCCTTCTCAAACAGAGGCTGTAAACAGAAAGCAATGGCCACAAATTTTGTTCTTAATTCCTCAGGAACTAATTGCAGAGATTGAATAATTGTACTTTGACTCTGATGACACTCTGCAACTGTGAGTCTTCATGTACTCTTTTTGCAGGCCACAGTCTTCAAACATCATAGTTTCATGATAGACTTTGCAGGTGATAAGGCTCTGTCCAGGCTCCCTTCCTCCCTCTGTGTCTTTGTGTCCCGTGCACCTCTATTCACTCTCAGGAAATCTCTCACAATGTGATGAACACAAATAAGGAGAGCATTTCAACACATCCAAAAACCCATGAAAAAAATCAATAGAAAAAGAAAACCCCTTGTTATCTGGAAAGGGCAGAATGAGCCTATAAAATGTTGTTTTCAATCCTATATCCTAAGACCAGAAGGAAATGTGGAGGATAAACTATGGCTGAAAGAACATAGCTTGTTTCCTGATGCATCTTCTGTTGCCTATGCAGTTCTCTGATGACCTTTGCTCTTCCGTGTTCTCATGTCAATACCATCTCTATTCTACCATATCCTCTACCATTTCTATCCTACCACAGCTTTATATTCAACCCATTCTTGGAATTGGGGAGAATCTACAGTGCTACCGGTTTGTATCCTGTCAACAAGGGGAATGGACTCAAGGAGGAGAAGGCGGATTCAGCAGATTAACAACTGGCTGCGCCGCTGGGCTTGGCAACAGGGTTTTGGCTTCTATGACCATGGGACTCTGTTTTATGACCACCAGCTAATGGGGAATGATGGGACCCATCTCACAAGAGGGGCAAATGTCTCTTTGCCAAAAGGCTGGCCAACCTGGTTAGGGGGACTTTAAACTAGGCAAGAAGGGGGAAGGGGAGTGTCACACAGACACAGCGAACAGTACCATGCAGCCTAGGTTAGATGGCTTCCAACAGGAGTATGCTAGTGGGGAAGTGAGGATGGGAAATGATCACGGAGGGTCCTCTTTCACCCCTCCTAGGAAACCTGCGGGCTCGGTTGCTTCCCTGAAATGCCTGTACACCAATGCGCGAAGCATGGGGAATAAGCAGGACGAACTGGAGATCTGTGTGCGGTCCTGGCATCATGATCTCATTGGAATCACAGAGACGTGGTGGGATAGCTCGCATGATAATTTATTTAGAAGTTTTGCCACTGATTGCAAAGGAAGCAGGCTAATGTGGGAGACACTGTGGTGGGTGTCTCCTACAGGCCACCTGGCCAGGACGAGGAGGTTGATGAGGCCTTCTATAGGCAGCTGGATATTGCCTCATGGTCACAGGCCCTGGTTCTCATGGGGGACTTCAACTACACTGACACCAACTGACAACACAGCCAGGCACAAACAGTCCTGGAGGTTCCTGCAGAGCATCGATGATAACTTTTTGATGCAGGTTGTGGAGAAGCCGACGCGGAGAAGTCAGATACTGGACCTCGTGCTATCAAATAGAGAGGGACTTGTAGGAGATGTTAAGGTGAGGGGGAGCCTCGGCTGCAGTGACCATGAGTTGGGTGAGTTCAGGATCCAACGAGGAGGTGGCAGGGCTGTAAGTAGCCTTGCGACGATGGACTTCAGGAGGGCCAACTTTAGCCTCTTCAGAGACCTCC
>NW_010586498.1:71342-142835 GCF_000705375.1 Tinamus guttatus
ACAAGGATGATCAGGGGCCTGGAACATCTGCCCTATGAGGAGAGCCTGAGGCAGCTGGGCCTGTTCAGCCTGGAGAAGAGAAGGCTGAGAGGGGATCTAATCAGTGTCTATAAGTACCTCAAGGGAGGCAGTGAGGAGGATGGTGCCGGCCTCTTTTCACTGGTGGCCACCAACAGAACTAGAGGTAATGGCCACAAATTGAAACACCAAAAGTTCCACAAGAACTTAAGGAAAAATTTCTTAACAGTGAGGGTGACAGAGCACTGGAACAGGCTGCCCAGAGAGGTTGTGGAGTCTCCTTCCCTGGAGATCTTCAAAACCCGCTTGGATGCAGTCCTGTGCCACGTGCTCTAGGTGACCCTGTGTGTGCTGGGGGGTTGGACTAGATGACCTCTAGAGGTCCCTTCCAACCTTAAGCATTCTATGATTCTATGATCTCCAAGCACATGACAGAAAACTTCCAAGGTGCTAGTAACTGGTGGGAGTAACTGCTCTCTTCTCTTTGTATAGCCATAAGCATAGGTGATTCTCCATCCTTTAAGCTCTGTAACAGCTGTTTGAGAACACCTCAGTCAAGCCTGTCACGCAGGAGCTGTATTTAAGTAGAAGGTCTTATCCTTGGTCTCTGCCTGAGATTTTTCTCAGCTATGTGCCTGATCATGGACTACTACCTACCATGGACTGACTTCCCAGCAATATCTGTCTCTTCACTATAGACTTGCCTGGAGATTTGAATTCTTGGTTGAACTTGGTTGAGCTCACTAGACTGGATTTACATTTCTTTCTCAGGTACAGTTCTTTGCTGGTGAGGTCACAACAAGCATTCAGTGTGATTTATCAAGCAAATAACTCTTCGATGAAAAAGATCTGAGTGGAATTTTGCAAATGCTTTCATATATATATAAGTAACGTTTTCTATGAGTAAGGAAAAATATAAAGTTATAAATTATAGTAAAATAAATCACTGCTTTTATTTATGAAAGCACTCAAAAAGTAGTTTTTTTTCTCTTATTTACCCAGCTATAAAGTTCTAAGATAGTTTGCCTGGAGACAATCAAGGTGAAATAGCTGTCAGTAATCAAAGTCAGAAACATTGTGTTCCTATATAGATTAATAGAAAATTGTTTTTATCTCCAACCTCTCCTGATAGCACTGATCAATTAGAGTCAGTGGCACAAAAGTTTGGTATTGCAGCTGCAAGGAACTGATTCAATAATTTTGGCTGCTGCTTTTGGCTTCAGAGAGATCTGTCTCTCCATCATCAGCAAAGAAATATCCCTTGGGCTTAGACTCACTGCCAGAGGTGTCAGCTGGTAGAGAAAATATTGGTTTTACAGCAATTGCTGAAGCATGAAGAGGCTGGTAGCAGTAGCAGCGGCTACCCATAAAGAGAATTGCACAAGCCTATTGCAGAATGGTTAACGGGTGATCCTCTGTTCCAAGGAACCCAGGAGATCCCAGTGACAAAGCCTACCTGAGATAATGATGACTCCCACAAGGGAACAGCAAAGGAGATACTACCGAATGCAACAAAGAAAGACCCAAGTTTTGTTGCAGCTGTACATTATATTTTAGACCTAAGCATATGGGCCAGTTTATAAGACCCAAGACTCTTATAAGGTAGCTGTAATTTTCTACCAAATTGGTACTGTTGTCTGTTTATCCTGCAGCACCTGGAGAACTTTTACCCATCCAGCTTGTGCTTGTAATGCCAATTTTCCATCGCTAATACCTGAGGATCTGTGAATCAGAATTTAAGCAGTTGAATTTTGTTTTGTTTAATTCACCAATCCTACATAGACATCCTTCAGAGTTACTGAGGAGGTAGGTTTGCTTCTCTTCCTCATAAACATAATGAGTACTGGGAATATAGGTGTCTGGAATAAGGGCATGGATAGTGAGTGGAATTGTCATTGGATAATTTCTTATGAAGTTATGCAAAGCAATGTGAAGCATTTGGACTACATTTTTCCTTCTACAAAGACTTACAATTCTTATTTTTTTGCTTTGAACAGCACTGATAGTTTTCCTTCTTTATTTCTGTTCTGCTCAACAAAGAATGGTCATATCACTGTGGTATAAATACTATGTCATTCACCTTGGCCTGGAATAATCCAGAATTTTTAAGCCTAAGGAAATACGAAATTATTTTGCTGCTCAGCAAAGTTTTCTATCCTCTTTCTAACTCAGGACAAGGAAGCTAACACAAATTAAGATTTTTCTTTAGGTGGAAGAGAATTGGCATCAACTCAGAAAGCTAAAAATGCTAATTTAATAACCCCACCCAAGCCTATGCTTTGACATTAATTCAACAAGTTAGATGTGGTCTATACTTACATCACAGAACATTTACTCTGGCATCAGCCAAGCAAGGTTGATGTGCTGACTGCTGAGAAAATTATATAGGCTTTTGATTTGATATCACTCTGATCAGCTAAGGATGCTAAACTGTTCACAGCCTTCAGCCCTACAAGTAGGAGATATAGATCTATTGACCTTATTGAAGTATTTACATTAACATAGGTTCTGGAGAATAAAGATGATGAGTTTGTCCTCACAAATGTTTTTGACTTGAAATCGCTCTTGTAAGCAAAGAATGCTGAGAGAGTAATTTTAAACACTTGATGTTCGGCATCAACTGCATTAGCTAGAAGTGATCAAGCGATCTCATCAAGGCTTTGACTTTGATTGGTGAACTACAGGAGACACTCCTTCAATATCTTTCTTGTTACAGTATTTGTCTTCTTGACTTTTTTCTCTCTTTCCCCAAGCACCGAACACCAAGAACAACAAGTAAAGACATCATACAGCCCTAGGAAAGAAGAAACAAATCTTTTCCCTTTCATATGGTAGAGATCAGTTGAAAGAAGGTTATGAATGTTATAGTATCCTAATTTATTTTAGATTCTTCTACTTTCATTTGCACTTAATAATGTCTTCAAAATTATAGGCATTTGTAGGGTGTTTTTTTCTTTACTGCTGATGTATCTCAATGCAAAACATGCCAGATCTTCTGGACTGTATAGGAAACACTGTAAAAATGTTCTTTTGATTGTTCATTTGTTTATTTTTACTTCTCTCTCTTTTGTTTTCTTTCTCCAGTCACCCAAGGACCAATTTCCTTTAACATGTGGATAGAAGGTACATAAATGTCACTATGCATTTTTCCTTACAACCTGCAAATGAACAAAGTTAGTAACTGAGATTTTCATGATGGTTGGGGATTTTAAACCAGAAAATGCACTCTGAAATTTTGATTTTTCCATTGGAAAAATCCAACTAGTTAAGGCTGAAGACTGTTGTCAAATCTATTTTCTCCCCATATATCACAACCTCTTCTGCTATTACTACTTTATAAACTTTGAAAATGAAATGAAGGCTGAAAATCTGTAATAGTTACACCTATTCCTTTGAGATAGTGAAGAGCACCAGCACACATAAAGCAAATTAGCAAATTTCTTCTGTCTTTCGTACAGCTGTTATTTTAGATGTCCATAAGTGAATGAAGGTAGTCTGGCACTCTGACTTCTCAAATTTTGAAAACAATATTATTTATCAAGTGTCAAGTAGGTGTAAGGTGGTTATTTTACCTCAAAACCTAAGTAAGAAATAAAGATCTCAAACAATAACTGAGAAACCAGAGTAATAGTAAAAAAAAAAACCTTGGAATGCTACTATTTGCACTGGAAGTTTTGAAAACCTATGAAGATTATAGAATGAGAAGAATAGCTACCTGCTGCTATTCAGGAAAACTAAAAAAGCCATAACAACACACATTAGGCAGTCTGTGAATAGGACATATTTCCCATTTGATGAAATCAGTTTAATCATTGTCTTCCTAATTCTGCTTGAAAGAAAGTCATTTGCTTCTTCTAAAGGAAGAATGAAGTGCACCTTTTCTTCTAATATCATCAACTCCCACATTGCTGTACAAAAATACCACTTTTCTCTTCTGCCTTACCTGCTCTCCCCTGCTTGGCCTAAACAAACAAACAAACAAACAAAAAAAAACAGGACTGAATCTTGTTTGGCTCATGTGTGAGCTATTAAATAGGTCAGCCTCAGTGTCATTAGTCATATAATTATCCTTTATGTGTAAAATCCCTGTCTAAAAACCAGGCAGATCTATTGCTGACTTTTACTGCCAGGAGCACAGCAATCACTTAAAGTGTCACTAAAGGTCTACTCCTGGTTTATTTTTCTCAGAAGCACTGTTCAATACGCATTGCCCCTACCATTTTAGCAGACAACTGTTTACCCTGTTTATACTGCTTTGGACAGAAAGGTATTTATCAAAGTAGAGATGTTTTCTCTGCTTGGTATTTACCCAGTGCTTCATTTTCCTTAATGCTTTATGATAAGAATGTCACTTTTTGCATGGTGAGATCAAGAGGAGTTGAGCCTGGACCTTCTGATGCCCATGACAACACAGCAGCCCAGCGTGACAGAGGAGCTGCATCAGTGATGTTGTGTGGGCTTTGACGTGACAACAGGCAAGATATAGCTCTTTACACAGCCCCGCACAGTATTTATCAGCACAGCCCATATGAACCTGACAGTTTTTTGATCTGAAATAAGTCAAGTAAGCTAAAGATGCTGCTCCAATAAATGATTGTTATCTCAGCAAGGCGGAGGCTCTGATCTACTGACTTCACAACATTTGATCTCAGATCAGAGCAGGCTAGGGGTAATGATCCAGTTTCTTGAAGAAGACCAAATCGTGACATAAGCTCAGCAAATGACTGGCTAGATGACTAACCTTACCAAAGCCCTACCTTGACATTAGTCTAATATACATCAAAGCAAAGCTTGTAGCTTCTCTAAAGTTTCTAATTTGAAGTCAAGATGTGTTTGGTGTTTGCCTCTGAAGTAGATCCCAGCATATTTTTGCCATATTTTTACATATTGTCTAATGAACATGATATGCTTTAAGTTCTAAGTCGATTTGCTCAGGGTGCTCAAAAGAGTATTTCTGTTATGTAGGTGATAATTCCTGCTAAGTGACATCTCCTAAGTGACACCTGAGTTAAAAGCTTCTAGTGATCTAAAGTATGTGGAGCTGACATTTATCACTTACTTACATACCCTGTTCCTAACATTTGAGGGAACAGCTGTATTTGTCACGTGCATATTGTATAGCAGTGTCAGACTAGCACAAAAGAACCTTTTGTTGTTTCTCTTGGTACTGTGAACTTTGAAATTTCCTTGGATCCACTGCTACATGTGTGCTAGCTTGTGATGGATTTGGGACATTTTACAGATGCAAAAGACTGGCTTTTATGAATAAATATACTAGTGCATATTGTTTTTCATGTCCCTCTGTGTTGGAATTCACAAGAGGGTCAAATAAGCACTGCTTTTCCAGTGATCTCTGGTATGTAGGCTTATTGTTCTGAGAGTTGCACATTCTCCCTAGCAGTAGTTTCAGAAGAAACTAGGATATGTGAGTCTTATAACACTCCTTCCTTGGTCTTTATTTTTCTTCTTTTTAATTCCTGTGGCTCAATTTGTCCTCCCACCTACTGCCTTGCTGTGCAAAATCTGCTCTGTGGTGGGTTGAGCAGGAAACTGGATTGCTGAATTGAGCTAATTAAAAATAATCTTTTAAATTAAAAAAATGCCATATTCAGTTGTGACAGATGGTATCTGTTTTGCTTGTCCTTGATTTTATGTTTTTTTAAGAAGCCACAGTAAGGTGAAGCTCTCCAGAAAGGCAGGAAAATTGCTCCTTTCTTGATGGATCTGTTGTTGTTGCTCAAAGAGGAGCGGCTTAAGAAAATTGCAGATGGCTTGTAGTAAGGGTCAGAGAGACATGAAAGGGGACTAGACAGTTAGCTTTGTTCAGAAAATCAACAATTAATTAAAGTCTAGAAACCAAGGCACGTTTGCAAGTAAGCAAGGGGAAAGATCTATGTAAAATTCTTTTTATTTTTAATCTGACTTAGTTGGTCTGAGTTTTCTAAATTTAAAAATGAGATATTCTGCTTGTCTTTGTTCTAAAAACTCCTGGATCGTTCTACTTATTTTGTGAAGAGGGTCTAATATAAGAAGAGGGCCGAGGCAGGCTCACATCAAAGCTGTAGCCATTTCTATTGTTGTGAAATTACAGCCATATAAAGCAGTCAGTAAACAATTAATTGTCAACCTGCCTAGAATATGTCCTGAAATTAGTTGGGATTTTTTGAGAGATTATAAGACTAATACTTTATGAGTATATACACAGTATTATTGGGATCTGGTCAGAGGTGATGAAATTGTGAATAATGAGGTCATAGAAACATTTGTCAGGACAAGAGAGAGTTTACTAAGGAAGCAAGGATGATATAATACCAATATTTCTCTTTCTGTATTTTTTAGGTTACGCTATTCTTTTTCTCCTCCTTTACTAATTCATACTTTTGTAAGGGGAGGGAAAGGGGATTTTCTACCACTCTCCAGAAGTGCCTCTAATTATAGACTGAAATGACCAGTTAAAAGAGTCTGCAGTTTGGTTAAAGATTTTTCTAAATTCATTTTTATGACTGCTAGATGAGTCTCTGTTTTCTACCTGTCTGGTCATCTAACCGGCAACTCTTAATTCCTGATCTGATTTCTGTCAAGCGTTATTGATATTAAAGTGGTTTTATGCAGTAAAAGTTGTTGAATGATAATCTTGTTTCCACATCAGTTTACACCATCCTTGGCTACTTTGGGAAGTTACAAACTACTTAGTGATACTCCTACCTCCTTTTCATAAAGATTATGTTTAATAAAACTATAACAACATATATTTTTCTACATATTCATATAAGTTCTAACAAGTTCTGTATTCACAGATTGTTGCAAGCAGCCCCTTAAAGGAAATAATTTGTAAAATTACTTCACAGTTTCATGTTTTCTAGGTAGCTGATTTCAAGCTGTTTACAAAAGGGAGTAACACTGTAAACATCCACAGGTTACAAGAAGGAAATGCGAAGGAAAAGAAGGGTCCCAGGATGTGTCAATGAAAAGAAAGGGGCAAAATTCATGCTATGTGATGCTGCGCTGCGTACCCTTTCAGTGGCTGATGCCATGTGACATTTGCAGAGCCATTTACTCCTCTCGATGCTGTGGTTAGGGCTGAAAATCAGGCAGGAAGGGGGAGGCTTGGAGACTTCTGCCTGCCACTTTCTATTTCCATTTCTTCTCATAATAACTTACAACAGGTTTAAGCTGCAACATAGGTAAGGTAGAATATGTGGCTCCAGACTACCATAACACCCTGACTGAGAAATTGATAGGATGTCACTTGCTAGGATATAATTTCCCAAAATCATATATCTTCTTTTCACCTCCCTCTTAGTGATTTATGGTATATCAGCTCCCCACCATACATCTAGAGGGAGCTTCTCTGCTCCCTTTGGTCTCTGCCTTTCAAGATATTGCACTGCATGATGATAAGCTTCATAGAGAAATGACTATTGTTGACAAACCCAATCATCCATGTTGTACACTGCATTACCTAAATCCCAGGGGAGTGTCTATCTGCAGGTGAATGCTGATGGCAGAATCCACTGAGAGCAATGGCTGGTATTACTCTGTTTATTTGTATACTGAAGCATCTGTAAAGCATCTTTTTTTTTTTTTTTTTTTCTGACAGTCATTCTCTGAGGACCGAGTTATAAAAATTAGTGTTAAAAAGCTATGAAATGCCTTATGAATTTGTTTTCTTAAAAAAAAAAGGCTTTTTTTTCTACCGTGTAAATATTAATAAATGAAAATGGTAGAAGAGCAGAACTAAAACTAGGGAATTAAAAGATAATTCCATTTTGCAGAACATTTCAACACTAACATAATTGTCTTTTTTTTCTGCTTTTATTTGGTACAAAAATCTTCCTTTTCAAATTTCTCTGAAAAGAAATAGATATGTGGGCTGTGGGAGCCCTCTGTCAAGAGCTCAGAAGCAGTCCACCTGATGGTTTTCCCCAGAGCCATGAAATACTGAAGCCTCAGGAACAGTCGATCTGTCTTCTCAGGAACTGTTTGGCTAAATTCTCAGGAAACCAGTTGCTGCCTGGAAAACTCCCTTAGCACTTTGGCAGAGCTGAAGTATCTCTGCAGCTTATTTCCAATTCAACAAAACAGCAAATTCAGACCAAAAAAAAAAAAAAAAAAAGTTACACTCTTTAAAATTTGCTGCAAAATCACCTTGCATACTTAGTTAAGTCTTACTGAATTGAATATTCACTATATGGACAAAAACTGAAGGAGGAAAATTACAAAGTAAATCGATGCCTCATTATACCATTTGGAATCTGAAAACAGGATTTAACATGTTTAAAAAGAGCTTCTTGAAAAGCAGCCATGAGCATATGGCTTTCTTGACTGTCAAATTATCTTGTTTAGGCCCTCAAGACCAGCTCACAAGGTAAAGGATGTGTCAGGATGAAGGGAAGTCATTGAACCTAGGGAATGTGGTTATTTGTGCTTTCCAGAGTAGAACTTGCTGCAGGAACCCAGGAAAGCTGCTTTCACTCCTCACTTCTTGGAGCACCTGAGAGGTGTGACCGTCATCTGCAGCAAGCATGTACAGGTTGTTTTTTGAAGGGTATCAGGGAAGAAGTCTTCAAGTCCTACAGGGTATTCAGGATGAACACCCAGATGATTCCAAGCCTGCCTACTTATACTCTTCATTGAAAATTCAATTTCTAACATGTACAGAAGCAAGATTATAATTTCAGTAAAAGCTGTAGACTTCTTCTTCTCTTTAGCTCATCTATTTTGGAAGTTTCTCATGGCATGAGAGTTAATTAATTAATATTATGTGATGAAATGAGTTAAACCTTGTTTGTTAGGCCAGGCTATGAGTTTGATTTCTATAGCCTTTTTGTTCTTGGAGACTTCGAAGGGCTTTTCCAAGTGTTCTCCATAGTGACTGTTAAGGTCTATTATTTGAACAAGATGCTTGAGAAGTAAACTTCCTTTCCCACTACTCCACATCCTTTCTAGAAGGTCCTTTTACTCCCTACTGTTAAGATGACACAATCCTTGTGTTTACATAAGAACTTACCATTCTAGTTTGGAAGCTTAGTTTTTTTATTTTATTTTTATTATTAATGTTGTCAGTGTAGCTCTGGGGAGAATGTTTGCTACATAACCCTCATGACCCAGAAAAGTATATACAACAACAATCACACTATTTGCCTTTACTGTGTAAATATGGATGTTTATTATTGTCAACTTTAGTTAATGGAATACTAGATTTAAACAGAGGTTTAGACTACAGTGTAATTTACTCTGCATACTAAACACACTGAGAGTAAATCAAAGTAAGCATGAAATAGAATATGAATGTAAACCTAAGTCCTTTTTGTGGATCTCTCTTTATTGAACTCAGCAAGACCCTCTGCAGATGAAGGTACTTTGCAAGGCACTGAAAGAAAATACTTCAGGAAGAAGTAGGGCTGCTCATCACTGCTGGTGGACAGAAACATTCCTGTCTAGAGAGGTTTTGGCTGCTTTAACTGTCATTTGGCTTCCTCTTGGCAGAGAGGAATACTTTTGGAGGCTTCTTTGTGAGGAAACAGAGCTGCCAAAGTTGTACCTTCCAGCTGAAGAGTATCTTGCCCAAGAAGCTCTGAGTCTTGGAAGCACTGGAGGTCTGGACTGCCAAAGAGCCTTTGGCATACGCATTAGGATTTTGCAGCCTCCTACTTCCCCAGGCTTAGTCTTAGAGAAAGGTTCCTGAGACACCAAGGTGGTGAACTTGCAGGGAACATGAAGGACATAGTCATCCTTGTCAGAAAGCCTAGTACATATTGCCACTACTAGCTGTCACATAAACAAGATTTGTGATGCACAGTTGCAGGGCTGATCTTGTTAGAAGATAATATACTTAGTTGTGGATGCAAAGGCTTTAAAAGTCTTTAAAGTTAAAAATAGTAACTTTGAATAAGTGTGGTCCCAAATTCACATTTCTGGACTTACTACCCTGTGATACTGGCAGAATTCTTGACTTCCAGAAGTTTTTTAGCTGTTCTTGGCCAAAAGTAAATAACCAGAAGCATTACTTGATAGCAGCCTCTGCTACCATTCTCCAATATCACATGTGTTAAACAATGAATAGATTCGCCCATGATAAGGAACAGACAGCTAAGCTGCAAGAATTCCTGGGGACTGAGTTAATGTTCATATAATTTTATTTTCCTTATTCAGCCAACTATTCAGCCACAACCATTCAGTGCACATGTTGGACAATCTATGACTTCTGGCCATTAAAGATGCATTTTCTCCCCACTTTTACCAATCTAACCAAGTTACTAGTTGTCTGATCTTCTCATTATGTTTGTAATTAATATCAGGTTAAAATATATAAGCCAAGCATAATTTGACTTCTCATTCCCTTTGTTGTAGTCTGAAAGATGGTCAGATATGGAGAGTCAAAACTTGGAAGTTCTGTTCCTCACTGAGCATACATGCATAAGATAAATCTGCCCTGTGGTAAAAATGTAGGGAATCACTTTTATAGAGGCTGCAGGAGCACTTGTGAAATATGTCTCTGTTTCTGAGCAAGAAATGTATGCTAAGGTATTATACTGCATTCTGCGGGAGATTGGGAAACTTTGCCAGGCTCAGTAATAAACCATGAAGGAGGATTTGTTGATCTAGAAAATGACCTCACCTTAAGAAGGTTAATTCCCAGCCAGCAGTAAGAATGTTTGGTAAGGTGCTCCAAGCTGGGAGCTAATTAGATGCCACTGAGACTTGGAGGTGCCAAATATGATGCATCTCTTGCAACAGTCACACTTTGTCAGACTTGCTGCACGTTCCTGCACCTTGGAGGGATCTCACACATCTGGCTGAGCTGTGGGAAGGCTGCAAGCTACTTCCTTCAGCTTCACAAGAGTCAGATGTGTGCCCTGCTGCACCTGCTGTTGCTGTCTCATCTTTTATTGCTTCTCCTGCTGGAGCAGCTCCATAGGAGAAGGAGACGTAGGCTGTAGAATTGTATAGAAGATATGCAACCTTACAAAGTAACACTCATGAAATGACTGATACAGACTGAGCAAAAATCAATATATCTGTTTTTCTTTACATTGTTTAATGCTAAGGTACAAACAAACTAAAATATGATTAATGGAAAGAAACTGAGTTGTGCCAGCATTTCAGTAATCTGGGTAGAAAGACAACTTGAACTCAAAGTGCAGTTTAGGCTTTTAAAGGGAGAATTAAGAAGTTACAGCTAACTAAAAATAGCATTAAAGATAAAAATGTCTTGGGAGATATGGGACCCGTTCTGTGTGGTTTCTATTACTAAGTTAAAGTGCGACATAGTGAAAACTTAATGCAAACTGTGTTCAGTTTGCAGATCCTGCATAGTTAGTCACAGCTTGGAGTATCAGTGGACACTAATGCTGTTAGACATATCTGGAAACCAAGCTGCCTTGGTTTGAGAGCCGAATGGTGTGTTTAGAAGCCTGACCTAAATTTGGGAATACAATCTTCTGCAACAGGATGTATTATACATTCCACTACAATCTGCAGACCTTCACAGTAATGATTTTGAAATAGCTTTCTTCATTACTTGAACAACTCTGTAGATAGTCAAATGATATTCATCAGATAAATTATTCAAGCTATTCCTTGTCAAATTTCTAGTACATTCCTCATGCACTGTTTTAATTATTAATTTCCCAGCTCCAGCTATTTTGGTGGTCCACCTTGTTTTTTAAGAATTGAGAGAAAGAAGCTTTGTAAAAACATCAGTGGCCATTGTGACCATTCAGTTTATAACTAGTCAGCTCCTGTGAAAGCTATAGATTAAAGACAATCTGTTCTTGCATAGCTGAAACAGCAAGAACTGACTTAATAGGTGGTCGAACAGCTCTGAGCAATACTAAACTGTAATGATTTTGTTTTGCTGAAGACAGGTGAAGGCTCAGGGCCACATCTACACAGGACATTCATGCAGGAGAAACTCAGGGAATACGATGAACTACCCAGAGACATGGAGTGGGATTTTGTGTGTGCTTCTTTAGCATTCTCTTTTTATTACATATAAGCAGTTATTATTGGAGATGCTTTGGGAATACACTAGTGCCAATACATTTTTCTTGAGTAACCATGGTTTGGCTTTTGTGAAGTTCATTCATCTTTTTTACTAAGCCCTTTTGAATCTGATGTGCTTTACAGTCTTTGTTTTTCTTCCCTTATATATCCGTTGATTTTAAATGCTGGCTTTCCCTAGTTAAGGCATTACATTTTACAGGATTTCTTTCCAAGATGATTTGCCTAACTAACCATATGAAGGGAAATAGCATTGCAATTATTTAATGAGGGAGGCTTCAACCTGGTCTTCACATTATAAAGAAAATGAGTTAGGCATAATCATATTTCCTTCTGTTCTCAATTTCTTACACTTTTTCATTATTTTTACTATTATCGTTGCCTTTTTTTTTGTTATTACTAGTTGGACAAGTATAATTCCAGCCCTAAAAAACAGACCTGGAGCTAAGAAAATCTTCTCTCGTAGGAGAGAGAGATGATACATCTCCCAAAGGTAGGGCAATACCAGGAGAATCCTGGATCTTACTTTAATGTCTTGAGTGCTGTAGCCCCACCAAGAGGGGCACAGCTCTGCTTCTGTCATGCCTAGATAAAGCAGAGGGGGAAGAAGCCCCAGAATCCATTGGTATGCCCAAGATTTCAGGAAAAAGGGAAAAATACTTCTTTAAAAGGGAGATAACCAGTTTCAAAGGCCAGTTGGCCATATTTTCAAGGATTTCTTCAGAGGTAAAATTAAATTAAAGTGGATAAGATTTTGTCTTATTACATGATTCCAAGCAGTCTTCCAACAAGTCCCTTAGAACTAGTCAGGGAAAAAGTCCTAGAAAGGCTATGAGTTAATTAATCTTTGCTCTAGATCCTAACTTAACAGAGAAGTAAGCTGCTAGGTTTATTTTTTCTAATTAAACATAATTTTCACATTTTACTTATGCAAACTGCATAATCATATGTAAGCAGCTGAGACTGCCTTTCCTTAATTGAAAATATTAACATTTCAGGCATAATAGTTCTTTAAGTGAGTAAGAATAAACCCCCCAAATCCAGCTATAGATTTATGCCCATCATTTAGCAGTTCTAAGCATTTAACATTATTTAAGAGTCCATTACAGCAAACCTGTATTAGTATTATAAGACTGTTTGGAAGACAACTGACTGTCATATTATTCTATAAATATTTTAACATTATATCATGTTTTTCCTTTGCATTAAAGTACAGATCTCACAAGAAGAAAGTCATTTATGTTTTCTGTATTATGTGTGTATATAATGCAAGTTTTATCCACCCAGTTCAGCTTACATAACATTTGCATTGGTTCACAGCTATGATATTGAGTTTTGTTTCAGTTAATTCTTTTGTGCTTCTGGTCACAGAAGAGGAAATGTACCTCCAAGGAGTAGTCATTACCACTAGATTATGGGGCAGTTATGCAAAAATTCTCCACAAGCATTCAGTTTTAATTAAGGACTACTCGTTTGTAAGGGAAGTTTTATTGCACTTTAGCTACTACACTTTATTCTTTTCTGATTTTGGAATAAATTATATATTTTTTTTCTCTTTTGGATCCCAGAATCATAGGTGCAAACGAACAGAGATCCAAAGAAATCTGTTGTTTGTAAAAAAACGGTATTTAGAAGAAGAGATGAAGCCTGATCAGCAGAAGACTTCAGAGCTCTCCATTAGGCAGTTTCTGCTAATCACCATTATTTCTAAAACTCTGAGTGGAAGTTTAGCAGAAATTCCTCTCTGATATTAATGTCCTTAGTGAGCACTCTGTTTTTACACTAGTGGTCTGAGGTGGGGAAAGGAATTGGCAGAAGAAGAGAAGAGCATCAAGAAGCGGTTATCCACAATGAATGCTTGAAATCTGTTCCCTTAAAACAGTAGTTGCAGTATGCATTTCCCTTCTTGGAGCACAGAAATCCCATTCCACTCCTATTAGACTTCACAGCAACAAAGCAGAGACCATGACTTGAGCTGTACTCTCACTGGGTAGTGCCTGAAGTGAACCGAGCACTAGGACAGTGTGTTCTAAGCAACCCGCGTTGCTAAGCAGATGGGTTGCTTCATTTCTTACCAGTTGTCACGAGAAGAATACTTGCAGCTCAGGGCAAGGGAGAATCACTTTGAAGCTCAGCAGTGCCTATGGTAATCCTCAATTCCAGAGGAGGAAAGCAGGATTCACAATCAATAACACCTGAGATAGGTGTTACAGTAACCAACCTTAATCTTGTTAAAATGAACACTGAAATAAAACAAAATACACTGGATGGAAGTACTGTTGCTGCAGATATAGTGAGCTGTAGTAATTCAGGTAGCTGGTGAACCATGGTGTTTTTCAGTTCATTTCCACACACAGTAGATAATTACTTCATTTCTAAGCTTTGGTTAGAAAGCCACTGAGGGAATCGATAGTAAGTCTCGTCTCCAGAAAAAGTGTGTTCACCCTTTAAATTTATTTTAAGTGTAACCACTGCAAAGTGCTTCAGTGCACAATAACATTTTCACTGAGTCTCAAAAACCAAGTGACTGAAAAGCAAGATATGCATTGTGAAGGACAAAGGTAATAGCGCACTACTCACAATTTAGACATCACCATTATTTCATTTGTAACTTTAAGGAAGGTAGAAAAAATCTCTTCTTATTGAAATGCAAAACACATTAAAATGTAGGCTAAATAGAGAGCTAGTCTATGTTCATTAAATAGTAACTGTTTTCTTGAATATGTTTATTATAAAAGGTGGGAGAACACTATCAAATATACACATGTATGCTACGGGTAACTCGCAATAATTATGTTTCTAGTGGTAGCTGAAATCCAGCTGCCATACAGAAGAATTTTCATACATGTTAAGTTAAAGGTATATCTAAAAGGCATTTTTGAAATAACAAAATAGCTAAATTTGTAAAGGAATATTTTTAAGGTTTTATAAGGTTTGCTTAATAATCTAGGCACAAGGATGGACTACATCTTTGTAAATGCTTGGTTAAAAAAAGAAGAAAAAAGGACAAAAGCAAAGAAAAAAAAAGACAAGATACAGTGTCATCTTAGGAAAGCACCATTCTGCTGACCACATAAATAGCTAGAAGAGTTTCATGATAGAGCTTGATTTCCTTGTCCTTGAGACAAGGACTCAGCCATACGAAACACTTGCCAAACAAATATGACTCAGGAAACCTCTTCAGAACAACTTAATTCTGTTCTAACTGCTTGACAACATGTCTAGACAGCTGTGCTTGATACCAAGTGATGGAGAGAAGCCATTTCTTCCCCTATTTGTTCTTTTGGAGACAGGTATTGCCTGCATCCAAACTGATGTGTTAATTAGAGAAACCTAGGGACTGTAGACTGCTTGTCACCTAAGCTCTTAGGATTTGTCAGTTCATTGGACTGTCCTATTTATGAATTTGGTTTGAAAGTGCCAGTTGGTCCAGGAGTGATATAGGGATTGTTTTGGTGACTTAGTGACAGTTTTAGCCTTTACCCAGTGAGGCAGACAAAACGGTGTCACTTTGATGGTGTTATTTGTGAGATAACAGTTAATTGCTCAAAATCTACTGAATCCAAGTTTAATGTATCAGAATTTGGTCACCTCAGTGATCGACATTAAGCAGTTGGTGTTTTCCCTTATAGTCTCATGCCTCGTAATTCAGTTTAGTTTTCTAATAACATATAGAAATGTTCAAATCTAAAGGATCTAAAACCAAAACTGATTTACTGAACTATCCATTTTCCCAGCTCTGATTAAGGGAACACATCCAATTACATAAGTATATTATTAATGCTCATCTGTAGTGTAGTAGAACTAAAATTGCAATGCCTTCCAATCACAGCCTAAACCATGCAGTAATCAAGCATGAATTTAGCAAGTTCATTTTTCCATTATGCTGTTTTCAACACAAAGTTATCATATTAGCATATGGTGCCATAACATTGCAGTTCAAACCAAATGAGTGTTGGGCATAGGAAGCACAAAAGACAGCTTGCATTAAGTGCAAATGGAGGTTACCTTTGAGATTCTGTAGTCTATGCTTGGGACTGCACTTACCTTTAATCACTCTTTAAATGGAAGATAACAGAATGTGATTGAAAATCCCTAAACAGTAGCACTTACTGAAATCAGCAGTAAGAACGGCATGTTTAAAAGGAGAACTCACTCCTTGAAACTTCTAATATTTCCCATTCTGTCTCCCTCTTGACTCTTCCCCCAATAGACTGTGTCAAAACAGGGCTAAAATTAGACAGCTGTAGAGAGTTCAAAGCTACATTAAAGTGTCCTGAAGTCTAATTTTGCCCAATTCAAGTTGGACTTTTAAGTATGTGCAACTCTATTTAAATATCAAATTAGAGGGAAAGGAGAAAAGTAAGTTTTGTTTTCTCTCTGTCTTTCTGGGTGGCAGAGAAAATAGTAAAACGACACGTTCAAAAGAGCAAAAAAGCCACAGCAGGTGGCTTTGATAAACATTGTGTCTTTGTGTCATTGATAAAGTGTCTTTTGCAGTGTTCTAAGGTTTAAAAGTAATTATTTATTGTTATATAACTCCTTTCTTCCCTTTGGTCCTTTAGTCAATCCATCTTTTCTTTTTTTCTTTACTTTTTTCTTCACTCATTTAGATAAAAATAGACAAAACTGTGAAAACAATCCATCCTCTGACTGTCATTCAAGGTTATTTGATATACATTGCATCAGTAATTTTACCTACTGTGAAACTTTTGTTTTTAGCTATGATTAATTAGGCTTCAAAGTACTTTCAAGGCTAATAATACAGACCGTCTTTATATAGGCAATCTGCTCATTTGTGAGGAATTTTTTAGACTTTTGTGATAATGTAGGACTATTTTTCTCTAACCAAGTAGTCTGCACTTACATTATGCCATCTCTTGAAAATCTTTTCCAAAGCAGGAACCACGCATGAAGGAGGAAAAAAGTTACAATTGCTCTTTCATTTGAGCCCAGTCATTATTTCAGAAGACACACCTGCATAAGAGGCAAGAAACATAACTCTCAGATAGAATCTTTGGCTAAAATCCAGCATAAAACTAAGCTTGCCAGAGACTTTTTAAGAAGCAGAAAAGTAAGTTTAAAAGTTTATTTTGTGCTTAGTGAACTAAATCCCATTTCACCGAAAAAGTATCTCTGTTTTCAGTTCTGCATTGTACTGGTAGATCATGACCGTTCCCATAGTATTTACTGTGTCACTTACCAATGTTGACTTACAAGAAAAAAACACACAAAATACAGACAGGTGCTAAACCATGAAATAATAAGTGAAGACATGCCAAATTGCTTAAATAATGGCATAGTAAATTGCAAATAATAAGTTAGCAATGTGAATTTCTATTTTGGGCCTTTGCAAGAGCAAATTTTTACTTAATAAACACTAAAGAGTACTTATGGATTCATATACCTTGGAATATTCAATGAATATTCACAAGTATTCATCATGGACTACATATAAAGTAGTATTGGGTCTTGTTTGTTTGTTTATTAGTTGGAAAATAATAGCTATCTGAAAATAGATCTGAAAATTTTACATCTAAAATGAAATTATCTTTTAGCTTTTCCTTACAACTAAACCCACAGTAATGTTCCATGCTATCATTAGAATGAGGTAAAATAGTTCAGGCAAAACAAGAACTGACCAGAGCTTTTTTTTTTTTTTTTTTTTAAACCTTTCTCAGCGGCTTCAAGGTGTTAAAGCTATCTTTTTTTTTTTTTTTTTTTTTTCCCAGAGGCAGCAGGTAAAAGTGCTGCATTCTTTGTGAGGGACCATGACAGCTGATTCCCGACTTGGGCTGTGGGTCTCCTGCAGTAGCAGGATCAGAGTGGTTGCTCCCGGAATCACCCAAAGAGCCCTGCCTGAACCCTCTCTGAAACATGTGACTCCAAGTACTGCACCTTGCCTGACCTTTTCTCATTAGCCTTATCTTTGTAATGAGAATAGAAGTCATGCCATACTCAGAGACTGTGCCCTGTTTTGGACAATGTAGCGTTCACCAATCAGAACGAGTAGTAGCTGGGATGCTTTTTCACAGGAAAATTTTGACAAATGCATGAAGAACAATCTAGAAAACCTAAGGGTTTAGGCTTCTCTGTATAATCCAACAAGAACCCCCAAATTCATTATATTTTATTATTTATTCAAAAATATTTCTCTATTTGAAAATCCTTTTGTCCTACTGAGAAAAATAATAGAATCTATGTAAAATCCTAAGAAAAAGGTTATAAGCATGGATTTTTTTTTAACTTTCTTAGTAGGTAAACTGAATTTTTCAGCTTCTAGCACTTATAGCACTTCTAGACTTATATGGACTTCTTGTACTTATAAATGATTTTTGAAGACATACAGAATGAATTTAGTTAATGTCTATTTCCTGAGCTATTGCATCAAATGGACTACCAAGAAAGGCTTGTGTCTAGCCTTGACTGATGATGAAGAAAATAATAAAGGAGGTAGTAGAATCATTCTCAAAGACTGCAGTTGTTTTGAACTCAAAGGCCTACCTACCTGAGCAGGAATTTATAAATTCAGGCAAGGCCAATCGCCAACTTTTTAAGTTATTACGTTCCACAGATTTTAAAGTCTCTTAGTATTGAAGCCTGTTAAATTTTCCAAGTGTGCTAATTTAAATGACTATCATGAAGCTGCATCTGTGTGCATTGCTTTAACAATGTACTGATGCTTTAATTTATCCTTCCAGAAAAATAAGATCCTCCCCACTCAAATGTAGGAGATGGAAGGGATCAGAATTCCTTAATATCTTTGTTCCTGCCTCTGTGCTTTTCATTGCAAGGTGACATTTGTTTTGGTGAACACAGAGAAAATTGTATAAAAGTTGAATGTGTAGATTCTCATACACGTGCATCTGAAGTTTGAATCAACATGTACAGCTATACACTTTGGCTTTGTTATGGTGATAAAAAAAAAACCTTACTTGACACATTTCTACAGTCTCAAGAGGTAGAATAAACATGATGATAAACAAAACAGGGCTTGTTAGACTGAAAAACTGACACCCTAACATACATACAAGAGAGCACTGGATAGTTATGCTGCTAGAAGTGAACTAAAAACAATGAATAATACGTACCTAGTATTGCAAGTGTCATATGATCCTGTTCTTTGTCCCAGGGGATTCCATTAATGCAGGTGAGGTGCTTTCTACTTGATTATAAAAACTGGAAAGGCTGTTGCCAGAATGGAGTGCTTGTATGATCCTAAAGAGAAACTGTACCATTGTAGGTGGCTAAATAACATGCACGTTCTATGCATGTAAGGATTCATGTAAGCAGATTTTTCTCAGTGAAATAAACCTGAGTGAAATAAACCTAAATTCTCCTACATGATGACATTGTATTCAAATAGGATCTTGATTTTAATCTTGATGAAATCTAATCTATGAGGACATGATGTTGTTTACAGTATTTAGATGCCCCGTAAAATGTAAATGATCCTGCTAAAAAAGTAGTGTTCTCATTTTCTGACTGCCATTCTTTTCTTGATTTTTTTCTTGTATCTGTTTGTTCCTTTCTCCATTCCCTTCCTTGCCTTTTTATTTGCTTGTTTTTCCAAAACTGCTTTGAAAAGCTTCTGAGTTCAGAGAAATTTCAGTTATATCTAGTGTCTTACTTTTCAGTTTTCATCTTTTTCTTTATGGCCTCAAGCCTCTTTAAGCAGTGCAATCTGTGTATTTGACCATTTTAATTTATAAAATTATTTACTGCCTTGAACAGATTTAATAAGGGGTCTTATGGCTAATTCAATTTGCATGTATTTTATAAAAAATAAGGGAGGATTTGCACTGGGTTGATTTTTTTTTTAAGCCAAACATGGCAGTCTGCACATTACTGCCACGATACTGCACAGGAGGACCGTGTATTTGTATATAGATGTCATAGAAAACCTTAGGATAATTCAGATAAATAGGAAAACACCTGAGACATAAATCTGTAGGAATTAGGCAGCCTGAATTTCAGAGTTCGAAAACCTGTTTATTATCTGCTTTTCATTGTTTAAACCCAAGAATGGTCTTCTCAAGCAGATGATGTGTTGCTTCAGGCTTTTAGCAGAATGACATTACCAATGTTAAACATATTAAAAACTTTTAGTAGGTTAGCTGTCCTACTCACACAGCCCTCCTGCCAAGCATTTCTCTTTTCTGAAATGTTTGTGAATTTATTGCATGGTTTTAACTGTGAGAAAAAATTAAAGGTCTCGTGAGATATTACTGCAGATTTTATAATGTTATATTTCCTTACTTTTTCTGATAGGCTTCATTCTAGCAATTATTCTAATTTAGTTTTAAAATAATTGATTTGGCTGAACTGCATTTCCTTTATAGTAAGTACCAGGGAATTGTAGGTATACAAGCAGAGAATCTTGTTTGACACAGGTTTATAAAAGTGAAGATAAAATGAATTTCATTTTTCTCAGGGAAGTATATTAGGTCTATATTTTGGGCAGCTTCAGGATAAAGACAGCTCAATAGCTATCAGTCTTTTCACTTCTCACCCCTTTTGCAAAGATATTCACAGAAATCTCACTGATAATGGAAATGTCTATATGTCTTTCATGGCTGATAATTACAGAAGTGATGGAAAAGAACAAGTAGAAATAGATGAATCAGGGATCAGCTAGGATGGCAGCGCTGACACATAGCGAGACAGTAAAATATATGAAGAGAGTAGGACATCTATTTAATTAGGGCCAGGATTTGAGGCCAGGTAAGTGAAGATAAGCACAAAAGAAGAAGCTAAATGCATTTCACTCCATGTTTTAGGTTTTGCTTCTTAACTTTTTTTTCTGGTCACATTCTCCATAGCCTTTGGCAAGTTCAAATGCAAATCTACTGTATAATGAGTAACTCTGTTTTGTAGTGTTTTATAGACCCCACAGTATTCAGGGCCAGGGACTTTGTAGATAGCCTAGTAAATATGCTATCTGTTTCCAGGTATATAAAGCAAAATGCTGTAGTCATGCGAGAGCCCTAACATTTATTTATGTTATTTAAGCAGGGTACTTTTGTGTACAGATTTCCTCCCAAGTTACTTTAAAATTTCTGTTCCAGCAGCATGCATATCCAGACACTGTCAACCACACAAACCACTGCAGAAAAACTTGTTGGAGGTTTGTAGTTCCTGGCTTGTGACCTACTTATATTTAAAATGAGGCTTGGAGATGTTTTTTTCTGCATATACCTGTGCTATGCAAAACTGCTCTTAAATTTAACTTTGGTAAATGTTATGCAAATTCAATGCATTCTACTTCCACAGTTTAGAATAAAAGTGCTATGCTTTATTTTAAGCACACATTCTGCATAACAAAATTAAGTTCCATGTATTATCTTAAAATGCAAAATGTATAAATCTATGTGGCCGCAATAGCATAAACAGAACATATTACTCTGCTAAAAGGAAAATGTAGTCCCAGTAGAGTAGAGCCCATCTGTATATCCACTGGTAACTTTGTTTCAGAAAAAGAAGTTAGTTTTTGGTTTTTTTTTTTTTTGTTTTTTTTTTTTTGCTTTAATTCATGAAGTATCAGGAAATAGTAGGCAATAATGCTTTCTAAAAGGCAATGTTTACGATACATGGAAATATTCACATTTTTATCATACTAAGCTAAAATTAAAAAACACATTTTTTCCAAATTTATAATCCTGCATCTGGGATAAACTCCTAAAATGAAAATTTAGCTGCTTCTCTGTCAGTCAAATATACCAGTTGCATTTCAGTAATCAGATACTAGTTCTCAAGTTGCCCCTCTTGGGAAAAAAATAAAAAAAGGAAGCAAGGAAAAAAGCATCAACCCAAAACTTCCTAATTAAGTAGCTAAATGTCCATTCATGAAAGAAAAATCTTCCAAAGAGAGATAGGCACCTACACCGGCTTTGCAGCAGCTCTCTCCCATGTATGGGATTGGGCATTGGCAGGCCTGGGGTCTCTTGGTTCTCTTGGTTGTTGCTGTGGCTAGCAGCAAAGCAATTACTTCATTCACGATCCTAAGGATTAAGGGGTTACAGAATTACTCTTTAGTCTCCCCAAAGGCAATAGGAATTGCCAAAGGTGGTGGTGGCTACTCTCATAGATCTGAGACCAAAGCAGGAAAGAGCAGGCTCTCGTTTTCTTTTCTGGCAACCCAATGGAGAAATGTGGGATTGCTCCAGAGGATGCCAGGTTTTAGCCCTGCGAAATAAATTGTCTGTTGAAACCTCAGTCTCCTTCCTAGTGAAATAGGACCTAGTTCAGAATGATTCTGTATAAAGAGGAATCAGTGTCTATGGCGCTTTTTTGATATTTTTGCTTAAAAGTAAAATATAGAAGTAAAACTGTAAAAACTAAGTTCCCACATGTTGGCTGGTCTCTGACATGCTGAATGATCACGCTGCTGTGTGATGCTGCTGCAAAAGCATTAATGAATTTAGTTTCTACTTGTGCAAATGAGAAAGAAATACTTTTACAGCTGCATAATTTAGAATAGTTCAATAGCTGTATTTTCAAAGAAAGATATTCAAACTTTATTGACAAAAATAGTTGCACAGTAGTTTTTTTCTTAAGCATCTGTTGAAATCCATGGGATTTGCTTTGGTACTTTTCCAAAAAAAATGTAGAAAATCCTCCTATGCGCTTAACTCCATCTCTGGTTGCCTAGACACTTGAAAACAAGGGTCTTAAGTGGTTTGTCTTAGAACTCTCAAGAACTTATGATACAGTGGGAACATTTAGCTGTACTTATAATCAGTCTATTCCTTACCCACTAGGAAATCCTTTCAAACATACTCAGTAAATCACCCATGCCTAGGAAAATAAATATTCTGGTTAAAACCATCATAGTCCATTAATTCATTACCGATAGAATATGAGGCTGTGGTTTTATAAACATTCCCAGGCATGTGAAGAATCCCTACTTCTGGCAGAGATACAAGGCAGAGAAGTGCCTTTCTGTGGTACTATGTTATCCACTAAGTTCTGCAAAAAAATAGATCTGCATGAAGAATGATGCCCTATTCCTCACAAACGTAAACTTCATTTTTAGCCTTACTTACCCTACTTGGAGGAAGAATGAAAGGTCACTACCTTATGCAGATACTTTGATAATAATAGTGGGAAATAGCTGAGGTGGCTGCATCTCGCTCTGTTACCTAGAGCTCCAAAGCACCATAAATGGATAAAGAGTTTTTCGGACAAAATGGTAAAAACTTGTTTTAAAAGGACGTGTCTTTTTTTTTTCCAGTTCACTGTACAGATTCTTTTCACTGAAAATAATTTGCAAAGATGGGTTGACTGTACTTAAAGTTAACATGTTTCATATGTGAATTTTATCTTTTAAAAAAGACCCTTTGCAATTGAAATGAACTAAAAATACTAAGCTTTCCTTGAATATCAGAGTAATTAACTATAATTTTTAGACTCTGTAGCACATTGATGACATAAAATAATGCACATAATGGCATAATTTGTTCTGTGCACTATTTACCTTATATTTAGGAATTTGGGGATATACTTGTTTGGGGTTTGTTATATGTTCAGATAAATGAAACTTTCATTTCTATCTGTTTTCTTAATTACTCTGCGTGCTACGCTCTGTGTTGACAGGTCAGACTGAGCCAACCTGCCTAACTGCTGCTTTGATTTGATGACAACCATGTCACATAGCTTAACAGAAATGGAAAGTCTTCTCTGTTAGCATTCAAAGTCTTTTGTAGCAAGATTGATAGGTCTTTTTCGTGAAAGGGTCTTCCTCCCACTTCGAGTCCCTTCTGTGCCTCCTTCCACTTTTGGTCTCTTCTTAGATTGGTATGTAGATCAATGCTCTGGGATAGCTCTTGTTTCAGTATTTTGACTTACACTCAAAAGTAGCGTAGGATCGTGTTATAAATCTACACTGACCTAATCTTTCTAACCTAAATGTTATAAACCAAATTTATACTTCCCTGCTTCTTGAGGATCACATAAGAAGTTAGAGATTAGGCCAAAGGTATTTTGGCTTATGTAAAATATACTGCATAGCCCAATGGAATATATATGCACATATATACGTTCTTTTTGTGCTTAGATATCAGATGTTAGATCCAGCGCGTATCTCCAGTTAAGTTAATGTGACTTTACTGGGATCTTATGGCAAATTTCAAAATGCATTGCATCCCTCTCTGATATCCATTTGTCTAAAGTGTGATCTTAAGCCTTCTTCAAAGACTTAGGAAGCGTTCAGATTTTGGGGGAACAACAACAACAAAAAGTTCTTTTTTTCCTACACTTTAGACAGAAATATGTGTTTAAGAGGCATTGGTTTGAGCATCATGATAAAGAACTAAAAATCCCCCCTTGTAGTATCGAACAGAGCAGAAGAATGTGTTTAACTTATGTTGTCAAGGTAGCATTAGCAGCATTTGAAGGCCCTTTCAGTATACACTCTTTTATATTTGCCTGGTTTGGAGAGTAGAGCTGCACACCCTTTCGAATATTCTTCAGTATTAATGGGTCATGACTGAAAACTAGCTATCACACCCCTTCACTAGTTTGAGATGAATCTTGTGGCTATGTGAGGAAAGGGATCATTTGGATTTTTTCTTTTCCCGACAAGACTGGTTTGGAGTATGCTGTCTGAAATAATAATAATAATAATAAAAAGGAGAAGAAAAAGTTTATTTAGCACTTACAATGCCCTTTGAAAGAAGGAATGGTGGTGGGGGGGAAGAATTAAAGCCACAGAAAACTGGAGTTTGTCCGTTCTATTTTCTACCGTGAGTAGAATTTCATTTCACTGGACACTGTGCATAACACATGATTATAATCTGGTTTCGAATTGCTCCTTTCTAATGCTAGGGTTCTGCACGCCTATTTTTCCACTGAAGCTTTGCTGATAGAGCTGTAGAAACTATTTCACAACTATTCTATTTGTTCTTTCTAGTGCACTAACACCCTGTCTGAGTCTTTACTGCTGATTAAACAAAAAGTGTCCTTAAGTGAGTAGCAAAAATGCACTGGCAAAATAATTAGCTTTCTGGACTAGTCTCTTTCTGTTTTTCATCAGAATAGCTGCATTCTCTACATTAGATTTCACAGTATGGTGACTGTAGCTGCAGGAGCACTGTGAAGCTCTGTTTGTGAGAAGTCTCATGAATTGAATCCCATGGTTCTATCCACAGGGGGTGACTAGCAATGAACCAGTCCCTCTATATTAAAATATACTGAACTTTGTTTTCAAGGGCAACCTCCAAATGGTTTTCTGCTTTCACAATTAATATCTAACTGCTTCTGCTCCCCTCAAAGGCATAAGACTCTTATTTAACTATATGACTTAATTTTGATTGTTTCAATAGACTGAGTAACATAAGCCACTTCTACGAGTAGCTGTCCTCTCCCTGATTTTTTTTTTTTTTTGATTTGATCTGATTTGGGGCAAATACTTGCTGCCTATATTTGCTAAAATGCATATCATGGAATGTACAATACCGCAATTTGTGAGTGGGATAACATACTTTTAACACACTTTTCTAAATGCCAAATGAGATGCAAAGAATGTATCTTCATTGGTATTTTAGTTCAGATGAGAAATGTGTTTTAGAAGTAAATCTCTCTATACCCTTTTGTGTGCAGCGGCCTTAGGGCAGGCAACATGTATTTCTTTCAGGTGAAAGTAAACTGGAAGATGCACTCCAGGAGCATGCATAATTACTCTTAGCCACTAACCAGCATTAAGTCAACAAGACAAGGCTAGAGTTAATCTGAGATTAGAAAAAAAAGTTATTGTGCAGGTATCAGATCCTCAGATGCAACTGCTTCAGTCAGTAGATTTACTTAATGATGGAACCAATACTAAGTCTCACTGAGAAGAACGGCATTTTGATCATTTCCCCAAATTGCTGGGTGAAATGCCTTCACCATTAGCTGAAGTCACCAACGGTTTGCATCTCTGAGAAGACAAATAATGACAAGAACTTTTTTCTCCTATAAGGTTCTAACTGTACCTGAAAATCAGGCTGAAATCAAAGATTCACAAAATTCAAGTAGCTCTGGCTTGACTAAATCAAAATGAACAAAGCCTGCTCTTGTGCTATTTTTACAAATTTGCATGCAGCTTATGGCAAGAGAATAAACTTTAAAAAAACAAGTAAAACTTCTGTAATCTCACAAATTCTGATTTAGCTCAGCTGGAAATACAGATGAAGGTTTTCTGTGTATTCTCTTCTAATCATTCTTTTTTTGTGTGTGTGTTGTCATCTTCCAAAGCAAAACTCTGACCAAAGATCTGGGTGGAGGGTAGTGTGTTCTGAATTCCTGGGAAAGTACTATATTTGACTGACGGCTGACCTGCCACTTATAATTAATATCAGAGCAGCAGTAAACCAAAATGACTACTTTTCTACCTGATATAACTTGTCTTCTGTCTTGTCCCTTTTAAATCTCTCTTGATGCACTTTATCTTTATTGGCATATCCTTCTAAAATCCCTTTCAATAATGTGTTTGATCTCTTTAGCCAGTTGATCCCATTTTCTCACAGTGTGATTTTGTTTAATTGAACAACATTCCCTTAATTAAGAAATAATTGCAGTGGAATTCCACTTAAAATATCTAGCTCTTACCTTCTTTCCTGTTTTGTTCAGACAATCTGCTGGAACATCTGTGTGAAAATTGAAACACATCTTATATTAAGGGACTAAAGTATTTTAACCATAATAAAAGTTATCTTAGTACTAAAGATACTCAGAGGAACTCTGTTCCTTGTCTCTTTCAAATCTCACAGACAAATAAGAAATTTCTTCTCCTCCTGCATCTCATTTATATATTGCAAACTCTCTTGACTGGACTAAAAAATGAACATATTCAAAAGAATTAAAAAAGAAATAATAAGATGAACTGTGAAAATAAGTGAGATGGGAAAGAAATAAATATTAGTGAAGATGATACCAAAAGGACATAGTCAAATAAAAAATGTGGCAGTTAAGTGATATGTATGCAGTTCTTCTTTTAAAGTAAGTACATAATTATGATTACTAAGTCTGAAAACTGCTTAGACATTTGAGAAGAAAATTAAATCAATGAATTTTCATTCCATTAGTTTTATTTGATATGCAATATAGCTGGAAGATGAAGGGTTCAGAGCAGGACCTGAGTACCCTTGGCTCTCGTGAGCTCACCCCCCACCCTCCCAAAAGTATATATGTTTAATACACCTAGTCATATCATATTAGCAAGAGCAGCAGTCTCATGTGAATTTAAACTTCCAGTAGATTCTACTGTCCACTCAACTTCATCATTCTCTGACAAGCACAAAGGGAAATGATGTGCCACTCTTCATTTTCCAAATACACTACGTTTGATAATGGAAGTAGTGCCTTTAAATTCTATCTTTCAGAAGAGAGATTTCAAAATAGAATCTTATAAGTTGGAACGAGGTGGAAAGATCCACAATGCAGCAGTCTGACCAGTCAGAAATTAAGGTGAGGAAAAACAAAAGCATGAGGAGTAAGGATTGTTTTAGAGAAAATTAAATAGCCTATCTGTATATATATTTTTTTGCCTTAAATTCACTGACAACTTAAGTAGTACTACTTACAAAAGTAGTAAATGTTCAAGAATATTTTACATATTTGAAAAAAAAATATTTCAAATGATATATGCTGACCATCTCTAGCAATTGCAAGTTTTGTTGTAATTATTAAAGATAGGAAAACTCTGCTATGTGCATATGTGATAAAATCCCCAGAGACAGCATGGCAAATATTAAACTTGCTGATCTTTTTTGATTTTAGCCATAAAAGCAAATGTATAATCAAATAAAAAAAAAAACCTTTAAAGTGCACTCACATATCAAAGCTAATGATTAAAGTGTTTGCTAGACTTCAGGGATCTCCAGAGCAAAAGTGTTGATTTTACCCAAGGCTTGATCTGTTCCCTTATAGTAGCCAAAAGGAACTTTTTGTTGTGTTTCATTGTGAAGGAGGTGTGAGGTATTGGATCTTAATCCAGGTGGTTTAGCCATGACTGCACTGATGTGATAGACTTAAAGGTTCAGCTCTATGTAGTCAGTGTAGCCTTTTCCTGATGTGAAGTGAGGAGGCAACACAAGCTTCATGTGGACTTTGCCCAGCGGACAGATATAATGAATAAAGAGAAGTTTTAAGTATACAGTACACATACATTTTACCACGATATAAGCCAGTGACTGAATTTACTGGGCATTAGCTCCAGAAGTGTGGGTTAGATGAGTGGACGGTGAGGTGGATTGAGAACTGGCTGGATGGCAGAAGTGGTGATCAGTGGCTCAGAGTCTAGTTGGAGGCCTGTAGTTAGCGGTGTCCCCCAGGGGCCAGTCCTCAGTCCAGTCCTGTTCAATTTATTTATTTATTCATCAATGACCTGGATGAAGGGATAGAGTGCTCCCTCAGAAAGTTTGCTGATGATGCCAAACTGGGAGGAGCAGCTGATACCTCAAAGGGCTGTGCTGCCATCCAGAGGGACCTGGACAGACTGGACAACTGGGCAATGAGAAACCTTATGAAATTCAACAAGGCCAAGTGCAAGGTCCTGCACCTGGGGAGAAATAACCACAGACACCAGTAGAGCAGCGCTACAGAGAAGGACCTGGGCGTCATTGTGGACGACAAGTTGACGATGAGGCAGCAGTGTGCCCTCGTGGGGCCAATGGGATCCTGGGGTGCATTAAGAAGAGCATCTCCAGCAGGTCGAGGGAGGTGATCCTACCTCTCTACTCAGCCCTGGTGAGGCCACATCTGGAGTATTGTGTCCAGTGCTGGGCTCCCCAGTACAAGAGGGATGTGGAGCTGCTGGAGAGAGTCCAGCACAGGGCTACAAGGATGATCAGGGGCCTGGAACATCTGCCCTATGAGGAGAGCCTGAGGCAGCTGGGCCTGTTCAGCCTGGAGAAGAGAAGGCTGAGAGGGGATCTAATCAGTGTATACAAATACCTCAAGGGAGGGAGTGAAGAAGATGGGGCCAACCTCCTTTCAGTGGTGACCACTGACAGAACTAGAGGAAATGGCCACAGACTGAAACACCAAAATTTCCACAGGAGCTTAAGGAAAAATTTCCTGACAGTGAAGGTGACAGAGCACTGGAACAGGTTGCCAAGAGAGGTTGTGGAATCTCCTTCTCTGGAGATCTTTGAAACCCACTTGGACGTAGTCTTGTGCCAGGTGCTGTAGGTGATCCTGTGTGTGCAGGGGGTTTGCACTAGATGATCTTTAAAGTTCCTTTCCAACCTTAAGGATTCTATGATTCTATGATACTACGGTTAGCTAGAGCATGTAAGTTGTTTGACTGACTTCTCTTTTCCAGTTTTACATCCATGATTTTTGCTCCTGTATGTTGCAGTTCAAATGACTGCAGTGACCTGGTTCAGGGACGGCACATGGTGCATGTTAATGCATATCTTAGCTTGCCTTGAAGTGACTTGTTTGTGTCAAAAAAGCCATCTGAAAAGCTAATAATAAAAAAGATGTTAACATAATCTTAAAAAAAAAAATCAATGGAATAACGTTACCAGTGTATTCAATATAGGATAGGCATACTGTATAAGTACTGTGTAAGCAACATTGAAGTTTTCAGCACACAAATAGTACCTCTGAATTTGCAAATTTTTTAGGCATATTGACTATTCCTGCTAGCAGGCATTTTTCTGAAGCCTTTATTATGCAAGTAGCACTAACAGACTTTTACTTTGGCTCTTTTATCTTCTGATATAAACTTTGAAAACCTTCTACAGTACTTTTGATTCCCCAGGTCTTGTGCATCCCCCTTGTGCATAATGATTTCAACTCAAGAAAAGTAGGTGTCAAATGTTACTGCCCATATACCCTATAATGGGAAATTATACACCTGATTTGAACAGATCTAAATGATCACACAAATCATTAGACAAAGAAAACCATCTTATAAGGAAGATAGGTTAAAGGAAAAAAAAAAAAAAAAGGCAGCATATACTCCCAAAAGTAGAGCAAGAAGTTGGTAGACTGAGAATAGAACAGTTGCAGTAGTCTCCTCCACAGCAGTTTATCCTCATCTACTGCTTCACTTTAGGGCTTAATTCTTCACCAATGGCAGAGAAAAAATGACATTGATTTAACTGGAAGAAGAGTAGATTCTTTTTCTCAGTGGTTGAGTTTTTGAGTTTAGATAGTTCTGGATCAGTCTTAGGATTATTGGCTAGCTCAATATGTTTATTTCTTATATCCTATGACACTGCTTGTATTATGTAATATTTCATTCTTATCTTCAATACTACCTTGAATTGCTGCTAGATAGTAAGCAAGAGAAAAATGGTTTGAAGAACTGATGATAATGCCATGCACGTTAAAAGAATCAAAAAAATCAATGTGAACAATGCATAGTTATAGAAATAATTCTTTTGCTTTCCTTGTTTCACAAAAAAATCATTAAACTGTATTAAATGTTCTGCTTAATACTTTTGTTTAATGCTACAAAATGTATTTCATTTTGTACTAAAGAAGAAATGGTCAATGGCTCACATATATTAATTTAGGAACATCTGCCTGCTTACAGATAAGACTGAGGGAAGGAAGACAAGTTTTGAGACTTTTTCCTGAAAAAAACAATGTTTTCCCATATCAAAACAAACTGTAGAAGTAGTAGTTAATTAGTAGATTGGCAATATTTCTCAGGTGTCATTATGTGGAGAAATCCTCAGGTCCCTGCCATGACTTTAGTCACTGGTCTTGAAATATTTTAGAATTGTTGATCTTTCAAATTGTTGATAGTCTAAATTGAAGAAGTCTATGAAGCTCTAGTCATTTGCCTTATGGTGAAATTAAAATGACATCTGTACTGTGTTCGGCTTTTATTCTAGTTTTTTTATGGTTGCACAAAGACAACTTATTTTGCAGCCATGTAAAATAAGAAAAGAAAGAAACAAAAGTTTACATAATCCCAGAGTGATTTCGTATTGTGTATATTATGAGACTGAGAGAAACAAACTTAATTGTTTGCTGCAGATCTTTGTTTAAATATATACTATAACCAATTTTTGACCTAATTTATAGGAGGGTGGGGTGGGAGAATGTAATTATTGCATATTGTGGTTAAGTCAGTTTTACCAAAGTGATTTAGTTAGCAGCAATTGATTTTTTTTCAGGTATAATACTCTTCCTTGTCGTACTTGTTATCAGAAATAATGCAAGCCAAGATTTTATTTTCACATACAATATATTTTATTCTAATTGCATCTGTTTGACCAGGAAAAAATAAAAGAAATAAAAGAAGTGTGGAGAAAATGTGAATGATAGTCTACAAACATGCAGAGAGACAAAATGGAATTAATTTAGATTTTCTTTTTAATGATCGTCCTTTTTAATAGCTAGGTGGAGTAGCGACTCAGACTGTATTTTCAATTACTCTTCAGGTCATTAATGTTGATTACATTCTTCTTCTAACCATAAGTCTTTATTTAATGAAAATGCATGCCACCCACTAAGCAGGCATGTAGTCAGGGAACAATACAGCACGACTTGATTGCCCTATTAACAATAATCATCATGAGACTTTGGGAGTAATAATTTAATGACTTCTTGCACTCTTGTGCTACTTTTTGGTGGTGCTCATTTAGCATGTACTACAATGATATCTCTAATGAAATTAAAACTTGCCAGCAGGCATTATTAGCTAGAGATAGGCAGGTATTGAAATACCAGACCTAAGAGGGCTCCAGTGACTTCTGTTAAAATATTTACAGACAAGGTAACCTCATTTGAATAAGGCAAGGTGGCCTCTCAGATAGAGAATAAATTATCCTCAACAACTCACTGATGGTGTTCATACTGTGGAAGGAGGGTGGACTGTTAGGTTTGTTTGCTTTTACTTTCCTCATCAAATACATGAGTTCTTAGACTCATGGAAGAAGCCCAAAGCAAACAGTATGGAGCTGGAACCGATCCAAATGGAGGAAACTGTGGGACAGCTAAAGGTTCCTTCATATAGTGCTAAGTCTTGTTCTCAAGTAAGTCATCTGTGAAACTCTCATGTCATTGATACCAATCAGGTCATGATATGTTCCCTAAAGGATTCCCTCTTCTACACTGTAAATTGACCAGTAGAAACTGCTTTGCAGAGGCAAAAAATAACATTCTGAGAAGGCATTATTCTTTTATTCTTTTTTTTTTTTTTTTTATGTTTGTTTGTTGGTTTTGGTATTTGAGGTGAGAGGGAAGTATTGTTGGAGGCTTTCCTTTCTTTGGTTTTTTGTTTGTTTGTTTGTTTGTTTGTTTTTGCCAGGAAGGAGAATTCATTTCATCTGAACTATCTGGTTGCATATTTGCAAATATTTTGTCCTTACTCAACTACTTCTCTGAACTTTATGAAAGGTATTCAAATGTAAAGACTTCATGGGTTGTACTAAGCAGAAACCAATTCCTTATAAAACAGCAACAGTAGGCATGCCATGTGCTTTGAGCATCAGAGGATGGTGGATGCATCTGAATGATTCATTGCCTGAGCATTAGTATGAGAAGTCAGCTATGCCCACAAGCCCAGTGCAATTCTACTGGTAATGCTGTTCCAAAACCTTCCCTCTATTGTAAAGGACACTTCATCTGGTATCTCTGCAAAAGAATTTTGAGATATTGTTAGAGCTCACTACTGCTTGATTATGTCAGGCCATCACAGAAGACTTTGTTGCTGAGGAGGTGCATGCTCCTGGTCCATTCCAGTGCAAAGTTAAACGCTTCTGAGAGTAATCCAGGTAACATTGCACTGAAACTATCAAGCAGCTTTCACAAGGCCAGTAACCAGGTCTTAGCTCAGAGGACGTAGCCACAGATGAAAGGTCATAAGAGGTGTCTTCCTTGCACCTCTCTGTATCAGTGCTGATGAGGAACCCCAGCACTACTCAGTGTAAAATCAAAGTGCAAACCAATTTCAGCAATAGCTAAAGGTAAACTCAAGGGTAGAACTCTTCACACTGCCAGTTACAGCTGAGAGAATGGTTTAACAAGCTGTTATTTATTATTTCCCACTAGTTACTTGCTGCCTCAGAGCCAGCAGGAGCTCCTGCTTGATTTGCTTTCCGAAGCAAAGAAGGAAACTTAAGCTTTCTGGAGGGTGTTGTTCTCCCTTTCCCCTTGTCTCCAAGAGTATCTTTATGCACAGTGAAAATAAGGAATATTTACACTTGTGTTGTTAAGAAAATTAAATTTTCAGTTCGCATGTAAGTGTGGACAAAATTTAAAAAGTGTACATAGCATTAAAAAGACAATACAGCATTTATCTTGTTTTTCTAAACAAATCATGGGGAATGCCTGAATTCCCAGTAAAGTGGAAGATCAGGCTAGCAAATTAAGTCAAAATAGATTTCTCGTGGTTGCCCTTTATCTCATTAAGATAACTGAGTATTTATGCTATGCTTTGGACTGGCGGCAGTAACCTCAAAACTAGTGCAGATACTCAGTTCATGTAGCAGCTGCTTTTGGTCCTTCTAATGTTACTTTCATTCTTAGTAGTGTCCTTTGTACTGCCTGGTACACGTGGCAAGTATTCAGTTTCTTGACTTGCATTCGGTGATCAAGTCAGGGAGGAAAACAATTATATGAGCTTAAGACATAACAATTATATGAATTACATGACACATAATCAACTGTTTACTTTTCACTTGAAACTTGCATTTAATTAATTTTTCTATTTTTTACTTATGATAGAAATTATACTCACTTCAGAGGACTTTTCATCCACCTCTTTTAACCACTGGGGATAGGAATTCTTTCCCAGAATGGGAAAATATGATTGTAAGAAGTAGTTTAAAAGTAGTCATTATGTCTTAGAAGGTGGCAAGCATGTGCATATTGTTATAACTTTACAGTATGTACCAATTTTCTAACTAAAACTCTCTGCAAATGTAGAGAGTATTTAATATAATTCTATACATAATGTAAAATTTTAACATAATTCTATACTTAATGTAAATACACATGTCTGTGCTTAATGTGAACTCAGAAACAAAAGCAGATTCCAGTAGAACCTGGGTTTATTAATGAAGGCTAAGGTTCAAACTCTTCTCCACTTCTTCCAGTGGAGCTGCTGGAGAGAGTCCAGCGCAGGGCTACAAGGATGCTCAGGGACCTGGAACATCTGCCCTATGAGGAGAGGCTGAGGGAGCTGGGCCTGTTCAGCCTGGAGAAGAGAAGGCTGAGAGGGACCTGATCAGTGTCTATTAGGGAGGTAGTGAGGAGGATGGTGCTGGCCTCTTTTCAGCGGTGGCCACTGACAGAGCTAGAGGAAACGGCCACAAACTGAAGCACCAAAAGTTCCACAGGAACTTAAGGAAAAATTCTTAAAAGTGAGGGTGACAGAGCACTGGAACAGACTACCCAGAGAGGTTGTGGAGTCTCCTTCTCTGGAGATCTTCAAAACCCACTTGGATGCAGTCCTGTGTCACATGCTCTAGCGGGGTTGGACTAGATGACCTCTAGGGATCCCTTCCAACCTTAAGCATTCTATGATTCTATGATTCTATACCTTTTTGACCCCAGGTTTCTGTGTTTGAATTGCAGCCTTCAGTTGCTATCTGGGTAAGCCATAAAATTTAATGGTCTATGGATATTTTATGTTGCATCACAGAGTACTAAAGGCAAAATCTAGCGTTAAGTGGATACAGTGGAGAGCAGAAAGAAGTATCAGACTGGGTAGAACTATGTAGCAATATATCCAACAAAAATTCTGCATAATTCTGTCATAAACTGTTGTTATTAAAAATTAGTAAATGTGGATAGCAAAAAGTAGCTCCTGTGCAAGGGTATAGCTTTACAAGCTATTCAGACTGTTATGTGTGGGGTAGGTGTCAATACAAGCTTAGATGAGACCCAAAAGAAAAAAATGCCTATTCTATACTATATTCTGGTGACTGGCACACAATATCAAAATAAAGTCAGCTTTAATGAAAGTAGTATTTCACCACTTGTGCTCATATGCAACCTGATGTTTTCTTCTATCTGCAAATTGTCAATGTTTCAGGTTAAGCAGAAAAGATATTACAGTCCAGTATTTATCATGCCTAGAAAACATGCAGAATCCACACAGGGAGTGATTCTGGTCATATAACAAGACCTGAAATGCTGCAGCAGTATCTATTATGATAGACTTTTCCTCAATTAAGAAAAAAAAATCTATTGTTATTTAATATAATATAAAAAGGTATCTCTCTTATGAAAAACAGATAAAGTTACTTCTGTAAGACCTTTTCTCTTTTATTTATTTATTTATTTTGGTAAGTGTAGTCCTAGAAGATGGCTCAAATTATTATTTTATGATTTAGTTATCTGTGTAAACCTACTTTACTTGGACTCAGATCCACATACCATCTCTTCTGTATTTGACATATATTTTATCATTCTTTTTATCCAGTGATGAGGTTTCAAGAGGAATTTGATCCACTCAAGTGTGATATCAGATTGTTAAACAAAATATCTCTACTATATTTTAACAGTGTTTTACCTGCTCATAGACTTGTTCTTTATTTTCTCCCACTTTAAGGAGGTCAATGTATTAATCTAAACTTTCATAGGAAGAAAGTGATCTAGGAACATTTCATTTGCACACACAAAACACATTGAAAGAGTAAAATTTAAACCCTTCACTACTAATCTTTCTAGCTCTTCACTGGAGCAGTTCTTCCTCTTCCTTCTATCACATCAGGCAGATCCACTTTTGTCCAGCATCAGGAACTGATTTGTTTGATCTCTGTTAGATTCTTCTCTTGATTACCCTTTTTATTGGCAACCAACATTGCTGTCTTTAGTGTATTTTTTGAAAATGCGAGGTAGATATCAAATAGTTGTATCCAAATCTCTTCAATAAGAGAACTCTGACATTAAGAAAACTAAGATCTGTTTTAGTCGTACAACATCAAAACTGTTGTTTGATATTTAAAGCATTGTTTGGTGCAGATCTATTGGATTTAGGTTGCCTTTTGAATAGAGTTTGAAAGTAAAATAAAATCTTCAAGGGAATTTAAGTGGTTTTCAGAAAGTTAAAAATAAATGCAACAAAAAGAAGTTTGTCTGATAATACAGATTTGATTTTAATTCCTGATACTTCGCAGAACTAAAGCAAAAAAAAAAAAGTGTGAGAGAGAATGTAAAGAACTTGGTGATTTGAGGTTCAATGGTTATAATGACATTCTTGACAATATATAACAAGGCAGGGAAGGCCCGGTGGTTTTAGTAATTCTATGTTACATTTGAAGAGACAAACCTGAGTATTGGTGATTTCTCTTGCTCCTTCTTTTCATAGAATGCATGTACTAATTCAATTAACTATACTCATTTTAAAACTCTCCAGACTGGAAAAAAATGTCAGAAAAGACAGTGGACAAGTTTTATACAATTAGGAAGAAAAGAGAACACTGGTGATTTTTGGATGCTTTCCTTTTAGATTTCAAATCTGTTTAGCCCTGCTGAAGTGTAGAGACACTTTGTATTCTTCAGCTTTGCAGCTTCTCTCACCAGTTTTTAATCTTGATTGTATTTTTAACATCTGCAGAAATGAGAACACTTCTTTCCCTTGTATATATTGCTTATTTACCCTACAAGCATGGGAATGTTTTCTTGCAACAGCTTTTTTTTTTCTTCTAATTTCTTCCCATACTGCCATTGAATTAACAATTTTGGATGCATTGTGGCATCTCTTTTGACAAGGTTAAGATCCTCAAAGATGTGGACTTTTGTGATACTGTAATAACTAAGAACTGGATATAGAACAGGATCAACAGAGCTCTAGGAAAACCTTGTCAAGGAGAAGCTGCTTTGCCATAATAAGTGTCCTATGGGTTAGGATACTACAGCCCCATATTCACTTGGAGAAAAGGTGATGTAAAGAATAACAGCAAACAGTACTCACACACCAGGAAACCTTTTTTGCACATATGTGTGTATATACATATATATAGGTGTGTTTGTGCATGTGTGTGTATACACCAGAGTGAATAGACAGGTTCCGTGAGAATTTTCCAGTAGTATTTACTTACTGGAACTGTTTTGTCAAGTCTCATTCACACACCGCATCCCACTTGGCATTCAAGGAGGTTTTCCCAATTGAGGATACATCCTGTTTTAAAGAAGGTCCTTCCTCTTGTGTCTGCCAGAGATTTCCTCTGGCTCATGGGACAAAAGTTAAAAGAAGGCAAACAGACAGTCTCTGCAAATATGTCTAAAGGAGCATAGCACAGCAAGGCAAAATAAATGAGCAGAGCAGATACCATCCATCCTAAATTAGCTATGTAATGCACAGGTTGCAAAGTTTCTATATACAGATTTAGCTACTCAATTCCCAACTACAAAAGAAAATGTACAAAGCTAAAAAAAAAAAAAGTTGCATAAGCAAAACATCTCAGAAGGTGATTGTCATTGCAATGTTTTTATTTGATATTTCAATGATGATGATGAGAATGGTCTTTGCCTTTAAACTAATAATCTTAACTTAGATGCTTATCCGTTCTTGATTTTTACTAGAATTAATACGATATATTGTGCAGTCTAAAGCTGACTGAAATATCAGATAATAAAAAGCAGAATTTTGTTGGAATCACTTTAGCATGTGGTCTAGCAATTTCTCTTTCTTTTCTTGTTTGTTTGTCCCAGGCCAAGAAATTTTCAGAATTAGTAAGTTGTAACTTCCCCCGTTTTTCTGTCTTTAACAAAGTTGACACACAACTTTCCTATTTCTTCTCAGTCCTTAAGCTATTTAGTATTGTGCTATCCTAAGGCTCAGAGGTGATACTGATATTGTGTTGCTGTCAAAGAAATAATGACATTGCAGAGATGAGTAAATCCATGGTGGATGTTACACATCCTTTGCCTCTAGACAAAGAATTGGAGCCTGGACAAAACAGAATAATATGTGTATAACCCTTAGGGAATCACTGTGGTCACTCCTTTTCTCATTTTATTTTTTCATCATCACTGACATTTTTGAAATGGGGCTGTGTTAAAAACTTCTTGCTTTTATCAGTGAGTTGGCAAAATAAGGCTTCCCTGAGGGATAATGCATACAAAAAAAGGAAATAATGTGAAACACTGTAATAATAATGTTGTGATGGTATCTTGGCAGATGAGCCAGACTGTGGACTAATGTACTACAGAGGCTATTTAAAGAGCCAGAGTATAATGTTTTTACTCACTTTGACTTCAGTGGGACTTATCCATAAAGTAAAGCACTACTCTGTGAGTAATTCAACTGCCATTTAAGAAAGGATGGCTTTGTAGCTAGGGTAGTCAAGCAAATTGGGCTCTCTTCTTAACTTAGATCCCGTAGATGGAAATTTCACAGTTCTCCAGTGTCTCAAATTTTTGAATGTGTTTGTTCTTGCACAGAACACCTCTTAGACAATATTATTACCTATGCTTTCTCACTACAGAGTTCTTGGATCAAATCCCAAAGTTGTTCTCAGAGTACGTGTTCCATGCGGAAGTGATTCTTAAGGTCACCGAGATATGGCAACCTGTCAATGTACCCACAAATGCAATCTGGTTCTTTCACACTCTAGAGTGCCCTAAGTCTCCAATATGTATCCAAATGGATGTTGTGATGGGGCAGCTGCTCCTTAACTTCCGTCTGTCCCATGCATCTGGCCCCCATCTGTCCCAAGTGTTTCTATGGATAATGTTCACAGTATGCTGATTTATAACAATATGGAACTGACCCTTTCGGGGAAGTATTTCAGCAGTTGGCAGTTGGGGGGATAAAATCTGCTAGTAACTCTAAGGTGTTGAGATATTTCTCCAAAGCCCATATAAATGGATTAGAAGAATAGGTCCCTAAATTAATTTCTTTGCTGCAAATCATTGGAACAGGTATGAGTTGCAGAGGCAGCTTTGTGAAACAGCCGTAATGGCAATAAAGCCCAATATATACTGGAAAGGGTGACCTATGCCTAGTTCTTTAATTCTAATTCTTTCTTCAGTTTGTGGTAATGTATTTATTTATTACAACAGACAGTAATGGTGAAGTGAAATAAAATTAAATCCACTTCTATTATACCTTTGGAGCCCCAATAAGGTAGATTTTTGAACCAAAAAATAGAGAAAAGAAAAAATATATATATATCATGTATAATGGTATGCTCTGTTTCCCCCTCCCGTGGATGAGATTTATAGTAAGAAAGTAAATGCTTTTTTGATGGAAAAAGTGACCGGCGATCCACTGGATATCATCTTTTCAACAGGAGAGGAAATAGTTTTCCTTTTAAAAAAACTTCTTTTTATTTATGTTAAACATATGCATTAACTCAGTAGAGTCACTGCAGTGGATTATAAATTATATATGAAATAAAAAAATCTATGCACAATGCACACACGGAATACAAACAACTCTGTGCAATCATTGCTGAGCTGTTGTACCTGCTGTAATTTCAACTACAATGAAATGAAAAACATCACTACCTTTTTTTCTTCAGAAATAAAAAGAGGGTGCCTATCCTCCCACCCCCCATCCAGGAGGCTGCTTTGATTTTGTATGGTAGCATTTATCATTACATCATACAGATAAGACAATTACAAATTTAAAACAGGAAAACCTATCCAGGTATTTGCATATCAGGAGTCAAGTGCCAGCAGTCAAGAGACTTCAGCTATATTCCTGAGTTGACGAATTATATACTATCTGTCCTTGGCCAAGTGACTTCATATCTGTTTTATCTTATAAAATTTTGCAGGTCCTCATTGTTTTTTGGTGTATGTTCTCCCTCAGATTGGAGCTACCAATTTTCTGGAGATCTTGTTCACCAAACTGCAACTAAGAAAGGTAAGGTCTTATATTCAGAGGCAATATTTCAGTCTTCAGATATAATACCTCAATGGAATTGTGTTAACTTTACGCCAGTCTGTAAAAATAACTGCCTATTCTGGCTTTGGAAATGGAAAAAACTATTTGATCGGGATTGCGGGGTTTTCTTCCTTACCATTAGAGTCATATTAAAGTGAGCTTTGGCAATACAGGATGCATAGATTCCTGTGGCTCCTTGTTCTGCAGCTCTGGTTTCATATAAAACATTCTCTGAATCAGAGGGCAGAGCCCAGTAATGCTTCTCTGCACAGTTTTGGTGACTACTGGGCTAATTTCAGCTTTGGCTGTTGAACGCAAATCTGTACTTTTCTGAAGCTTTACTCTCATGAGGAATGGAAGGATAGAAAAGGTTGTGTGGGAGAACTATGGGGCAGAAGATAACTCCCAGGCAAAGAAGCTTCATTAACACATTCATATACCAAGCTTATAGGGCTTTAGCGAAAGAGATTTCAGATGGCTCTCTTAAAACTCAAAAACATAAATGATGTATATGGTGTCTCCCACTCCAATCCTATGTCTTCCATAAACACAGCTCTAAATGGTAGAGTCTCATCAGCTTGTATTAGTCTGCCAAAGCAGCTGAACTCGCTGTACTGCTCCTTACTATGTCGTGATGGCAGCTGACATAACCAAAAACCAGGCCTCAAATTAGACATTGAGTGATGATCCTTGATGGTAAAAAATACTATGAACTTCTGTCAGTGCCAGGACAAAATAATCTTAATTAGTTTACCAGTCAGTCTCAATCATGTAATACTGAATATTAACATGCCTGGATTAAATATGAATCTTCCAAATCGTTTGTAAGTGTGTGAAACTTTGTAATTTGGGAAGGAGGATAGAGGTTAGTCAGTATTTTAGTGTTAGGCTTAGAAATCCGTTACTCTTGTCTTTTGGGAAGAAAACTGTTGTGCTACGGTGAGAACTCCCTGTACAGTAGCTAGTAAAAATGTTCATTGGCAACCAGTATGTTCTTAAAGTGAATTTTCTTCTTGGAAATATTGGAAAGTTATTTTCCATATCAGTTAAAGCATCTACAGTAATTGTATAGGCTTAAAGAAGCTGGTGATGTTCATGAAGAATCTACTTCTGTTTTGCCTTAAATCTGCTTTTTCACCGATTTATATTTGCCATGAACTATTTCAAAACAGACGCTTTTAAGGATGATGATAGGGTCAAGGGCAGAACTTCTATTCTGAATATCTAATGCAAAAGGCAACAGTGGCAGAAAAAGACACTATCCATAATCTCAGAGAGCCAATGAAAATGTTTTATATATAAGGCCAGACACCACCTGGCATTTAACTGAATGCACCAGATACAGTCAAGACTGAATTGTACTCAAAGGAATTTTATGTAGTAAAATAGTCATTTTAGAAGACAGAGAAAGTCAGCAGTACAAGGGTTGAAATTGGAGCCAAAGGAAACTTTCCTGTGGAGGAACTTCCTTAATGACAGGGCAAGTAAGTAGAGAGTGGCTGCCACACAGGGTTTCATCTGCTGTTTTGTTACAGCTCTTCAAAGTTCACTAAGAAAGCTGAACAAGAAATGCCACATGTGAAGGCTCTCAGGAGGTCTGGTGGAGAACTACACAACCTGCTGGTAAGAGAACTGTTTGTTAGGAGCATTTCTCCTTGCCTTTGTCTCTCTGAAAGCATGGCTGAGTAAGAATGGTTACACAGTTCTCTAAATCTGCTTCTTGGCTATTCAATATCACTTCTCTTTCCACAGAGGCCAATGTTTTCAAAACAGCATGCACACCCCTTAAAAATTAAGACCCATGGTTATTCCCTTCTCAGCTTTAGTTCATGACACTTGTTCTGTCACCTGCAGTTAAAGTAGTTTTACCTTCCCTTTCTTTATGGACAGGCCATGCTGCTGTACCCAAGGGTGTCTCTCCTCTTAGATTTCAGGGCAATAAATGAGACTAGAGTGAGTATAAACAAAACATAAAGTAAAAGAAATAAAAAACATCTGTGAGCCTTGTTGCTACTGTAGGTTACAAAGAGATGAAGTTTGGGTAAAGAAAAGTCTAATTTAATGGGTAAATAAATAGATATCAGAGAAATTCACTCAGGTGTCAGAGAGAACAAATATTTTCAAAAACTAGAAGTCTGACTATGCCACAGCTAGAGTTATATTAGGTTACTCAGCCAGTTCCAGCTGTCTCACTCTCCAGATCAGGGTGGTCGTGTGGTGGTATAGCCATAGGATTGTGATTCATATTGAATGAAAGTAATGTCATGTCTGGAGAAAAAATAAGTGCATTGAAAATGGGTGCTATATTCTTTTTAGTGACATGTTGATCAGTCATTGATCGTGACAGTTGATAATAATTTCACATGATTTTAACTTATCTTAGGAGTTTCCAACAGGAGTTCACATGCTGAGAAACCTTAACTGGATATTCCATACTGTAAATGCTAAATAATACATAAAAGAGATTTATTGCTTGAGTAAACCTAATAAAATTTACAACATAATTTGCATATATTTTAGCTGCTACTCACTGCAGTATTGCAATGCTTGAATTGTGACAGTTGTAATGTGTTAATGAGCTCTTTTGAGTACCAAAATATGGAAAAAAAGAAACAATCCCATCACATTAGCATGTCTTACATATGAGGTTCAGCAAGAATATTGCATGAACTGCATATATAAATAGTGTGGAACATATTATTTACAAAGTTATTCCAACTGCAACTTACCATTGGCAGGTACTAGCATAGAGATCAGCTGTGTTCTGTCTGCTTTTAATTCTTTCATATTGCAACCTCTGTTCCTGAAAGTCTTTGAAAGCGGAAATTTGTATATCAAAACTAAGCTATACATGTATCTCAGAAATGTTCAGAAACTCAAGAAACAGGTAAATAATGTCATCTCAGACTGAGGGCGGGGGAGCATTAATTTACTCTGTTCTTTTTTTCCTGAGCTCAGCATGAGATGGGTGAGCATGTGGTAAGAGCAATGAGAGTCGCTAGTTTTGTGGGAATTGATGTTACTGAGCCACTGAAAGTCAGCCCTCCAGTTTAGATCTGAAAAGATTCATAATATCTGCATAAGGTAATTTGTTATTGTATAAACTTTTTTCCTGCAGTGTTGTTTAAGAGATTTCTGCACACAAAGTGAGAATAATGTAAAGCTTTAAAAATGATCCACCTTTTTAACAGCACATCATAAGAAGCCATTTGTAGCGCACACAAAAAGATAAGTCAATCTTGTGAAACTCAGCAGTAAAGCTAGGTGTTCTTAAGCACCATCTATTGGCATTTTATCTGTCAGATAATTCTGTCTGCAGAGATCTGGAGCACTATTGTAACAACTGTTATCAGAACTAATCTGCAAATGTCAGTGGATGTGTCTGGAATTTGAATTGCCTCGCATATGCACAAACATAGATTATTGGAAAAAATGACTGGCTAGTGAGCTGGAGTATCTGTTTGCTAGCAGTGAGTTCTGGACGTCCGCCATTCACTCTGCAGGCAAGACCTTTGCTCAGAGAAGCATCCACTCAAGAAGGTTTATGAACAGCTGTATCTGTAACAAGCACTCAGTTACGTAAGTAAGCTTATCCAGCCATGCACACTCTGGTTTCCAGTCTCAGACTTTTATCCCTTAGGGGGCTGGCGTTAGGCATAGTCTGTTCCAGGTGATAGTGCAACAAGGTTAGGACACAACTAACCTGGAGCCAATTTCTACCAAGTATTACTCTACTGCAGGCGCTAGCCACCCATCCCTTTGGCTACCCTGTTCTGTATTTCAATTTCTGAGAAGTTCACAGAAGGCAGTCACAACACTAATTTTCTCCCCGCTCTTTCCTGAGTGCTGTGTCCCAAGCTCCCTCTAGATCTGCATTACACAACAGCACAAAGTGCCAGATCCTTGAGGGAGCACTACTGGAGCTGCTACAATCAGAGTGGAGATATTGCAGAGGCTGCACCTCAAAGGCAGCATTGCCATATTAGAGACTCTGTGTCCTATCTGAGCAGGGGAGATGGCTCAGGAATTACTCTCTGACTCTCACGCCATATGGCACAGTAGCCATCCTGTCCAAAAAGTTAAATTCTTTACTCTTCAGAACAAAGGAGTCAATTTAGAGATGTCTAAAGGGAACAGTCACTTCTCCAGGCTAACTTCTGAACCATGTCTGAAGAGCATGCCTGAAGAGTCCTTCACCCAAGAGGGTGCTTGCTGACCTGGACCAAAAGTGCCAATACCTTAATTACATACTAATGTAGATGTGCCTTCTTCCCTGCTTGAGGGACAGGTCCAGCTCTCAAAACATTCTGTGTGGTTGCAGCCTCCTTGACTGTAGAATACTGCGTGAATATCCATACGATTCTTGGTGTAGAAACTTAGCTAGGTTTCTTTGCTGGTAGATACTAAAACGAGAAGGTTATCTAACACAAACCTGCACTAAAAGCTCCTGGGGCTATTCCAAGGCTCTCTACTAGATTATGGTGTGTACGTGACCTTGTATGAGTGAAAGATAGGCACAACAGAACGGAGTTGTGCGGCACATCGTACACAGCTCTCCCTCCTCTGGAAGTCCTCTGTACTTGAGTGGCAGCTGCAGCAGGCACCAGCTCTTCTGACTTTATGCTAATAGGGAGCAATGCTTTCCCTGCTGAGTAATCAAATAGTGCCTTGGGCTAGAGAATCACACAGTATCTGGCCTTTTTGCTCACCCCCAATTCTTCACAGTAGGTGTCTGTGAAATAATGAATAGTATTATGCAGCAATTTGATTTCATGATTTGTTCATACTGATGGCAAAGTGTTCCCTTATTATATAATAAACATCTGTTCTGCTTGATTAAGTATCCTCAGAACAGAACCATTTCAGAGTCTTCATTCACTTGTTTAACAAATACAAGTGTCTTAATCTATCTTTTTTTCCAGTGGTCCCTGCAATGTGTGCTGACCTTCTTTTGGCAAAGCTGAAATAATAACAAGAAAAATAAAATATTGAAAATAACAGGTATTTTATGAAGCCTTTGAACAGTCCATTAAGCTGAAGCACAATAAGATGACTTAAGGACTAGCATTTAGTCTTCTTACGAAAAATCTTTCTGCTCTTGAAAAATTCAGCCTTGATTTGTACACTTCTGAGATTACCGGTCACAGATATAGTAGTAGCAAGCTTTACAATCTCCCCTCCTTCATTCTTTCTCCCTTCCCCCTCCAAAGAAAAAAGATGTCAGTTCTTTAATTTGGAGTTTTCATTATTCAAATGAAAGGAAAACATTATGAAAGGAAAAAAAAAGGCAGGAGCTTTTGACAACATTGAAATGCAACATACACTGTTAGATCAATGGTCTGCAATGGTAGGAATCTTTTATTTGGAAGCCTGCAGCAGCCTTGCTAAGACAAGTTACTATTGCAGCAGGTTGGAGGTATTTTTTCTTTTATGTGCTTCACCACAAAACTCTGAAGTGTCCTGAAAGCAAAGGGCAATCAATAACTCATCAGCCATAATGTAAAATGAAACTAATGCTCAATCAATTAGGTACCATAACCATTATATAAAAGTACCAATTACAAATAAAAAGAGTTTAAGTAATTAAACAACCTTTTAAAAGCACTTGAGGTTGGGAAGCAACTTGCTCTGTTTTTACAAGTGGCATATTTCTAACAAGAAATTCAAGTCAATAGCAGCCACAGATACATGACTCCAGAAAGTCAGGTGTTTCACTGGCAGTTCCTCTGTATGCTACCACTAGGATATTTGCAAGTAAACACATTTCTGGGGTTCCAGAAGCTGCATGTGAGAAAGCATGCTGAAGATGGAAGGTACAGTAAGGTCAGTTTCAGAAAAATAAAGTGGAAAGTACTTATTTTAAATCCTAAGGTCAATTTGCTATCTGCTTCACCTGTGCAATACCTATAAGAATGAATTAAGATTTTTTGGCATAGCTGAAGGAAGAACTGGCCTTTTTTTTTTAATAAAGATTTGAAATTTACAAGCTTAATTCTTCCCTCCCTAACCGCCCCTCCCCATTTTTTTTTTCTTTAGGGGACAGAGGATAGAACATAACCGCTTTCTCTACTTTTATCTCTTGGACAATTTATAGCCAAATGCTGTTTTCATGTACTATGGCCTAAATGTATTCAAAAATGAAGGATCTTTGTATTTCTTAATTGCTTCATTATAAATAAGACAAAAAAATAAAAAAAAAAACTTTACAAAAGGAGACAGATCTGTAGATGAGATGCAGAATTTGCAGATAGGTTATTAGAGATGGTCAAGAAGGATTTTGTTTTTCTCACATTAGTGCTCCATGGATAGTATTGATATTTTCTGTCAAAAACAAAACAAAACAAAACAAACAAACAAAACCAGTGATAAACCCGAATATTTTGCTTTATAATTAAATACTTTGATTTTGTTGAGTTGCCATAAAGACTGATGACAGTTGTGACATGGTTACCTTACATCACTCATTTCTCAGGACATAAATTACTCATTTAACTTGAAATACTAACAGAAAAAATCTTACTTCCTCAGAAATATGTTGCCTTTCTTTGTTGTGACTAAGGCTTCTGGTCTAATCAAGCTTCTGGACTGAAGAAGTCATGTAATTTCTATGGCCTGTGATTCAAGAGAGACTTCACTATAAAGAATTCCATGAATTTTTGATAAAACACGATGAAAACACAACTTCTATAGTGTTGCAAAATGTAAATATTGTGTGGCATCTACTAGGTCAACAAAATCTACTTGAATGGAAGGCTTATATTAATTAAAAAAATGGAAGCACCAAGATAATATTTAAATTTATTTGCTACAGCTAGACTAACAATATAATTACGTTTCTGGGTATGATAATTACGGAAAATATTCTGCTAACTGTTTAGAGCTCCTTTAAATGTGGAAAAGATTGAGGGGACACTATTGGAATGAATTACTTGAGTTTTGCAATGGTATTCTACCAGTGTGGGCAGGGTTTCTCTCAACAGAGAGGCAGCAAGAGAGAGACTTTAGTCTAGCAATTAAGGAACTCTTTAAGCTTTTTTTTTTTTTTTTTTTTTTCTTGGAAAGTAGGAGACCTGAGTCCGAGTCTGTAGCTGCCAGAGAAGAAAGAGAATGGCAGCCATAATCAAACCTTTGAATTTTCCCTTTTTGTTGAACATCTGTGTTATCTATGCAGAATCCAAACCCAGGCTAGACCAGGAGTGTCCTGCCCCTTAGGAATAGCCAACTGAGGAGACCTATAGCAGACAGCATTGAACTGAGATCTTTCACTTGCTCGGAGAATGCTTTACTGCCTTAGATGTCAGCACAAACCTCTGCCCCTATTGATGAGCTGAGTATCCCCTCCTTTAATGAAATGTGTATAGGTGCCTCACCTCTCCTTGTCTGAAGTATCTGTTTTTCCTGATGGATTGCATAAGGAACCTGTTATATTACAAGGATTGGATAGATTTCTAAAAGGTTTGCTGTTCCTCAGCCAAGAAGTACATTTTTTTCTGTGTTATGCAGTAAGGAGGATGGAGTAACTCCAATGACCTTAAGCAGTATTTAGAAGAATTATCTGATATTGAAGGGGATGGAGGATTTTTGAGAGAGGGCTATCAAAATAAAAGCCTCCGTATGCATATTTATTAGCTCAGAGAAAAGGAGGTGTCAGATAGCTGGGGAGCTCTGATAGCACCAGAACTATTATTTCTGGTTAATTTTTTCTTAGGCTGAAGGAAAATTGTTGGACAGCAAATCTTCTCCCAGACCACCCTTTCTGAAGCCGCATATATCCCAGGATGTAAATCTGGATTATTTTGTGTAAAAGGGAGAAGGTATAATGTGTGGGCATATGGTTACTGTTCCGTATATATAGAATATTACCCTCAACAGTGTTAACATTCCAGCTGCAAAGATCACTTATGCATATGCATAGTCCTACAGGAACAGAAAAGGTGGGATTGTTGTATGTGTCTGAAAGTCTTAATTAGCAGATTTCAGCAAGGCAATGGTAGGTAAAACTTAGTACAAGAGTCTCTTTAGCAGTATATCTGAAAAGCTAAGTTATGCAAGAGGTGGACTGTATAATTACAGTGGTTTTAAAACTTATGAAAAAAATGTTATCCATTATTTATTGGATAGAGATTTATAACTTGAAATTTTTTGAGCAAGATGAATTCAGAGCAGCACTGGACTTCAATATGCCTTGAAGCAGAATTTGGACTTTCTTTTCTTCCTCTGATTCACATGGATGGATGGCGTCAACAGCACAAAATGTGAGCTTTTTTTAACAGGAGAAGAGCAAGAAGGCATTTAATTAAATTAAAGCCCAGAAAATGTTAAACTCATGAAAGGAATTGTAATTCATGTTCTTTGCTTCTTCACAGCATTTTGGGTATAAGCATATAATCAAGCTAACAAACACATATATTTGCCATCTATTTTGCAGTATAACTATCTATGTGCTTACATGTCTGAGGACATGGCTGTATTTCAGATGACTGTGGCTGCCCAGCTTGTATCCATCATGTCCAGTGGTTCTGGATAATCCTTATGAGTGTGAGCATTGCTGACACCAGCTTTGGGAAAATCAGAAGGTGACTAGTTTTGGGACATGAAATGCAAGAAGGGATCTTCACAGCCTTGAAATAAAAGCTAGTGCATCCTCCTCTCTGAAAGATTTATCTTGCCAAACTCCTACAGATGTGTGTTCTAAGATCGTATTCCTTGTTCAGATCCTGGCTACCTCTCAGATCTACCTACCTCTCTTCCCATAGGAATTCTTGAAGAAACTCATCAGGAAAGATGTTCTTGAAGCAAGCCACAAGGAAAGGTAAGCATTCTCCTTCATGATCAGCAGAGACCATCTTGCTATTTGTGACCAATTGCTGGGGAGAAAACCTGGCTGCCACATGGACTAAGGGAAAGACAAAGAATTCACCTCTTGGCTCATGGACTGCCAATAGAAAGGGGCAGCTGTTGTGTCCTGAAGATCATTTATCTAATCGCTGACAAGACTAGAGCTGTAGCTATAGTGTTTTCACACCTTTCAGTGAAGAAGAGTGCATGTGGTGATAGAGAACGCAGGGTTGCATGGATATGGTGAATGTTTCATTACCTTTTTCTCCATACATTTCTCTCCATTTCTCCATCTCTTAAATTGGAGACCTGGCATCTTTTCCACTTTTTGGTGACTACTGATTTTTCTTTTTCCTATTTTTCTCATTTCCACAACACTCAAAGGTGTCATTTTGTAAGGAGGACCTGCCAAGAACTTTTTCAATTGTCTAAGTGCTGAAGCAGGAGTTATAGTGCCAGTATACCTTAACACATCGGTCCCAGTTGTCCTTCAACTCTCTTTGAGTGTTGTCTGTTAGTCCAGATCCCAGGAACTTGACCTTGTGTCTACAGGATAGTATTGGTCAGATAATGCCCACAAATTCTTGGGAATTTGTATTTAGAGACTCAGGATTCTCCAAGGTGCATATGGGAATGCTCTATTAGATGTTGAAAGGTTTTTCTTCAACTGCAATGTTTTTCACCTTAGGCTTGTGCTTCAAGGTTTTTCTGCCTATATTTCAGCTACACCTCACTTTGGACAGTGCAGATTTCCATGAAACTGTCTCTGTGAGTATGAGCAGGGACAGTGCAACAAGATATACTTCTGAATGAATACCCATCTTATGTGCCTGTAATCAGGTACTCTGGCATCTGACTCTGCAATGCAGTCTGAAATGCTTCTCCCTTTCTAAATAATTTTCATGGTCTTTCTCCAGTGTGTTATGAGAGATCTGTACAGAATCTGCTGTTTATTGCTTTGTGTTAGTTTAATGGAAGAGTATTTTAAATATGGTATCACACAGTTGGCCGCTACACTTATCTAGGCTTTAGTTTTGTAATGGCCTATACATACAACTGAGATTTCCAAGTATCATGTATTTGTGGAAATACTAGGTCAAGACAAATTGTTTTGAAATGCCACACAAATAATGATCGTGAAAACTGTGTTTTCCTGGCTTTATCTGTGCATGTGACAACAGTGCTAAAATAACCCGAGAGTGCTCCTCTGAGTGAAGTTACTGCTCTCAACATTCCTGACAAACAAAACAATTTCTTTCTTTAGTAGCACATACTCCTGTTTTATTGTGTCTCATTCTTGGCAGCATGAATGGGTTTCATGACACCTCAATAAGATCCCATAGTGCATATGACATTGTGACAAATGTGTACATTGCGGCATAGAAAATGACAGAGACTATGGCACTGCGCCATGGCCAGCACTGTGTTTAAAGTAGAAAAAAAAGAAGAAAGAAAAATAAAAATATTTCATTGGAAACAAGCATTACTGTAGTCTTCAGGGAAACATCTAGAAATCTTCAGGGGGTCTCTCAGCACTTGAAAGTCATACGAAACCCTTTCTTTACCCCCTGCTTCTTTCCACTGTGAGAGGAAATCTCAGTGCCCACGCAAAACATACTTCTTTATGTTCATACAGTTGATTTTAGGTTGCACATTATAAATGTAATGAAGAGGAATATTACCGAGGAAGATAGAAAACAAGAGTCTATGCTGACATTTGTGGAACATCATTGCCAATAGGCATATGTAAAGATTTACTGTTTATAGCACTGTTAAGCTATGATGCTGTGCCTCAGACTCATGGGAGCTATATATTTTGTTCTTTAATGCTCATTAGTGTTGTAGGAGACTCAGATTTTAAAAGGGTTTGCCTAGGTAAGTTGTCAGTTGGTGATGAATATAATTGGTGCAGTGAATCTTTTTGACAGCTCACAATCATAATTATTTTCAGAATATCAACAGAAGAGCTGTAGTGCATGGTTTATAGCCAGCATTTAACTAGGTTTTTTTATAATGGTGGGCTTTGTTTTGCAGCTGTATCTGCCACACCAAAGCAGTTTTCTATTCTCTAACCTTCTGTGGCATTCTCCATCCAAAATCTGTTCCTACTACATTCTTCCAAAGCTATGGGATTCACTAAGATAGCATGGCTGTATCTAAAATGAACAATGTGGTGAAAACATTCTAATTATGAATTTCATAGCTATAGCAGCATTCTACAGAAAACAAAAATTTAGTTAAACAGAAGCAATGCTAATGAGGGAGGAAAATTCTAGGACTTTGGATTAATCAAATCTAACAAGGAAAAATATTTCAGTGTCCTGACTACTATCAAAAACTTATGAAGAGTTCCACTTTCTCTAGGTGATTTGTGATGAGAAATACATTAACTCAAATGGGAAGGGATGAGGTTCATAAATTTCCATGGGTCTGATCTGTGATGCTGCACTTTCAGCAAATATTGAAGGGATGGAAAGGAGCTCAGATTCCTAGTATTTTCACAATGGAAATGCTTAGGAATAGCTTAAGGAAGTTACCTGTTGTCACTTCTTTAGGGATGTTGATGAGGGAAGCAAGTTCAGAGTCTTCTGATTTACTGCTTGTAGCTTACATGCAACAGGGCAGATCTCCTGAAGTAGCAACTCTATGCAATGGCTTTTTTGGTATCTTATTGTATTAACATCAGGCTTGGAGATACTTGGACTTTGAATGCAGACTAATTAAGCATAAGAAAAAGCAGCTACAAAAAGGTAGCTTTGTTGCTTTGTTCTCTTTTTCTTTATTATTTTTTACTGTAATTTCTTTGCTGATGTCTCTAAACATCTCTGGATTATGTTTTCTCTCTCACAAATATAGTAGAAAATGGCAATTTTTGTTTGGAACAAAATGATGCAATTTCTTGGATACTAAAAAATCTCTTCATTCATTACTATTTCATTTCTTATTGATACGGAGCTGATGTCCATAAAAGTGGAAGTGCTTAATCCCTTTGGTTGGTGTACTGTGTATTCCTAATCTTAAAATTTCAGACCAATTGAATGTTTATTGGTCACTGTTACACACTTGATAGAGCGTAGAAGACTTAACTAATGCTGTTAAGAAGAAATCTTGCTGCTGTATTTCTTGAGTATAAGAGTGTCATAACAGTTCTTTTTCACAAAACTTCTAGGTAGGTTTTTCTGAAGAGGAGGAAATTTTAGATACTTACAAACTGGCTGCTCTGCCTGCTACTTTTGTGAAGAAAACCACCTCACAAAAGGCTTTCTGTATATTATCTTAAGGTGCAGTGCGTATTATTGCTTTTTATTATTACTTTTTCTTCTGTCTTCTTAGCCACCACAATAATTTCTCATTTGCTTTTAATTTTTCAAATTTTTCTGCTATTTAAAAGGTGGTAACCAATATTATATGTTGCTCTTACTGAATTGATGCTATTTCCCATCTGGAAATAAGATGTAAAATTGTCATTTGTTAATATGAAGTAAAAAGAAGAATGATAATTGCTTGTCCAGAAATAAACCTGAATGAAGGCATGTAAAGACTCCTTTGTTGTAGAATCTAATAAAAAAGGGCTAACTGAACCTTGAGAAACCCCCACCTTCTGTGTTAGTCCCCTAATTTTGTCAGTCCCAGCATCTTGTCATATGTCCACTTGTTTGGGATTCCTGGATAGCCTCTGAGCCTGTAGCAACTGCTCAGCAAGACAAATCTCTTCTTCAGGATTTGTGACCAAGTTGCAATTGTGACAATACATGACACAGAATAGTCTATTCAAAACAAAACTGCCATATCCTCAAAACGAAAGCAATAAAGCAGAAAAAAAAGGAGGATAACAAAAATAGCATTCCAACTCTCAACAGATGTACTCTTTCCTTTGCAATAATTTCATAAATTCTGATCTACTGGTTTTGCATTGATTCAGAAGCATAGCATATGACTTTTAGGACTCAATATAGCATGATATTAAAACAATAACAGTGCTTACTGTTGCCTTGAAAGATATTACAGTAGGGATAGCAGGTACCTGAGAACAGATACTTAGCTATTATAATTTCCTGTAACTCTAATGTATTTTAGCTCTGCTGATTTATATCTGCTGAGAATCTAGGCTATGGGAATTCCTTGGTGCTCCGTGCTATCATTCTGACACCTGCCAAAATGTCAATGGGAAAATGGACCATAAACATATCATTTCATGATAGGAATGAATGTATCTTTAAGATCATCCATTTGTGTTAGCTAGATTCAATTCTCATTTTAATAGAACTTTTAAATATCTGTTTCACCATCAGGATAGACGGTTGAGCATTAACTACTGCAAATGAATGCAGAACTATAAAACATCAGTATAATCATATAATTTATTTCTTAATTTAAAGTTAGTATAGAACCAATCTTCTGTTGAAGAAGATTGTGTTGGCAATTGGGTGCTATATATTTGACCATAATCGGAGTTCTTGAGAATGCAGTCTTATGACGATTTTTATCATCATGTTTAAAATACCTCATGAAGGAATGTAATTCATTGTTATCCTTATTTTACAGCTGAAGAATGGGATGTTTAGAAAGGTCTTTACAAGAAAGTCAGTCATGGCAAATAAAATCTTGTTAAAACGTGTATGATATTTTATAATAAATGTCATCTTAGGAAATGACAAAATTCCATCACCTTCAGAGAGGCCAAAATCTCCTTTGGAGTCTTAGATATAACCCACATGTCTAGTTCAGCACCTTTTTCACAGGTCTTTCATAGCACAAACATATCTTTTAATAATAATCCCACAATATACCTGGGATGCAAAAACAATTTAATTTAAAATAAACAAACAATTAAATAAAGAACTAGAATCTGAGATCAGCATGTTAGCTTTAAGAACAAATAACTTACGGACCACATAAACTCAGGGCTCTGTAATTGACCACTAGTTCATAGATAGTTATTTGAGATACAATGTTAAAATTTACTTCTTTGCAGTAAGTTAGCAACCTGTGCTTTACGTATTCCTAACCATTTCTTGACCTTTGTGCTTCAATCTTTTTTTCCTGGCAAAGTGGTCATTGGCTGTGCGACACAAATAATTTTGGCATGCACACTAACCTGTAAACATCCATAGTCAAATAAGAAAGGTGCACAAATGTAGAGCCGTAGATGATCTTAAACTTCAGTGACTATAAAATAGGAGATCTGGAAATGATGAGATGATAGTATTAATCATCATGACTGGCAGTGAAAGCAACGTACTATGGCCAGCCACTGTAAAACCTCCACAGAAGAAGGAAGGATTAGAAGGAAAATATTGATGGTAGCTTTATAGACATGTATTTGAGGGACTGTGTCCAAGCATGAGTCACAGCACAAGAGAAAATGCTAGTGCAACAAGTGAAAGATGGCAACTGATTTGCGATATATTTATGTGAGCTGCTTATTTTCAGTCTAGAAAGAGGTTGAGTAGTTCTTAAGTGATAGGCTTGTAAAACTCTCTTGCCTTACTTTTTGCAGATTGATTGTATACTGCAATATTCTTTTACTTATCTGGGTAGTAACTTATTCTGTGAATAGCTCTGGGAGGATGTTAGTCATTGACAGTAATGAAATTTGGATTTCCAAAATTGTCATCTTTTTCCTTACCAGAACTGTCAATGTGAGAGCCTTAATTTTCAAAAGAAGGTCCCTTTTGAAACACTTAACAATCTTAGTAAAGTAATGATTGAGACAGATATGATTAAAATGTGTCATAGACAGTCACTTTATTAACAATTAGAATAGTATTATTTATATAGTAGAATTGCATTATTAGTGAGGACATTTATACCTTAAGGCATAATCAATTGATGTGTATTGGTTACACAGTGATACATACTGATTATATGCAACTGCCACTTAAGAGAAATTTAATATCGCACCAGACATTTCATGGCTATTTAATTATTTATTTTGGCACTACTACTTTTCCTTTTCATTGCAACTTTTATTTACTTCCCTTTCACTTCTTCCATCGTTGATTCCACTGCCAGATTAAGCAGCATGCAGCTAAAAACAAATCAATAAGACCAGCAGGAACTGGCTGAGTAAACCCATAGGCACTCTGACATTTCTGTTTTTTCCTACCCAGTATTCTGCATTTCAGGATTGGTGGGCCAAAATCATTACCCAGTTTGCATCAGACCTGCACATGTCAAGCAGAGCTGTTTGGTGGTCATCATGTCATGCTTCTACTGTACTGTGTAGCGTACCAAACGTATTATATTCATCCTAGTTTTTTTTTTAAAAAAAAAAATGGGGTAAATATTTGTGCAAGTTACAGATGAAAATAAATACGTATGAGATATTGTCTCTGCCTTTTTTTTTCTTCTTCCTTTTTTTTTTTAGGACTATGGAGAACACAAGTTTTTAAAATCTTTCCCTGCACACCTTGAATCATCAAGTATTCAAGTAAGTAAGGTATATTTCAGCAGAGATAAGGAGGGGATATGTGGAAATTTTCATTCTAAGTAAATTTTAAGTGTGTGTGTGTGTGTGCATTCAGGTTCTTTGAAGAGTTATAATTATTTATCTTTATTTGTTAAGTGAGGAAAACTGATAACAAATCAGTTAGACATGCTTCTTAAATGAGTTGCTTTTTATAGCTTTATAGTTTATGTACTATTATTACTCTGCAAAACACATTTTCTTTTCTTTAGAAATGCACTACTAAGCTTCAAGTTTAGGCATCAGAAAGAAAATACAAAAAATCTCTAATTGCAATGGAATTTGGTGTACTCCAGATATCTTACTTACTTTGCTAATCTGTTAAATGTATTTTCTAATAAGTTAGCTCTATATAAAATGTGTCACATAAAGCATACAGGGTGTTTTTACTAGATAGGAAATCATTTCTCAACTTGGGGTGACTTGAATGTATGCTTATTATATTCCAATATTATGAAATTTTATTTAATATGCTTGGGATCAAACTTTGTTCATTTGAATTCATCTTTTCAGTCTCCTTTTGTTACTAATGCTTGACAGTTTTCCTCTTTCCCCCCCCCCCTTTTTTTTTGGATTGTTATTCTTGTTTTTCTATGGATGAGCAGATAAATTCTCTCAATGGTTATGAGGCAAATTAAAAACAATCACACTGTAATGAATGGGTTACTACATGGAGGGAAGGGGCAAATATGCACCCTGCTGCTCTATATTTGAATGACTACATTTCTTTTGTCACCAAAAGATATATTTCAATATCTTTTACAAGAGGAAGGACATTTGTAGTGATTTTAATTTGATCATGGATTTCCTTGGGCTTATCTGACACATACAAATTGGTCTGCAGATATAAGTATTTTAGACTAATATCCTTTGGATATATACCAAATAATATGTGATGTTTATTTCTTAATGATTTATAGTAGCATAATATGTGGGACAGAATTAAAAAACAAAATCAGAAATGTTTGAAAAAAAAACTTTACAAACAATCTGATTATCACAGAGTTCTTTCCCATATGACTCTTCATCAGCGGTATTCATAGAATATGAAAACACTTCACCTTAAGTAGGGAGGAAGCAATAATCCCTGGTCAATTGGTCCACAATCATCACTGCACTATGAACAGCTGGTGGTGAATAACTATGATCTTTACTGAGAATTGCCGTATGCACAGAACACAGTGCTTGCCAACTGTCGTGTGTATTCCTTTGTGAAGTCAGGAAATAGCTTTTAGTTATGGTAATATACTTGCGTATTTTTAAACAGGTTCTTAAATGAAAGAAAAAGACTGATAAAATGAATTAGGGTCAGTAAATACTCTGACAACTAAGTTTTAAAGGGAGATATGAAATAATTATTTTAGCTGTGAAAGGGCCTTTAGCTGTGCCTATCTCTAGGCCTGCTCCGTGCTCTCCTGAGTTGTGGATTGGGCTGTCCCACCAGCATTACCCACTCTGCTCTCCCTCATTGGGCCACTGCAGTGATCTGTCCCCATTAACAGTGGTGGCCAACAATGATGTGGGCTAAGCAGTGGTAGCACATAGCATGAGATGCTGCTGCAAAGCATTTCCTTGGTCCTCTAGCTATCATGGCTTCCTGAAAATGTTTGCTTTTGGTATTGGTAACTGTTGTGTTTGAATGTTCATTGTGTTTCTTAGGGAAAATGTTGGTCTTTATTTGAAGACTTGCATTCACAGAGAATTAATTTCTCTATTTTGTGCTTATGGATTTTTGTAGGTGTTGTATTTTCTGTCTGATTGTTTTTCATTTTGCCACTGAATCTATGTATTGGTGCCTTTCTTAATTGGTTCAGAGTAAATAGCAGAAAACATGGTTTTATTTCACTTAAACAGTGCAGACCTTTAAGCAGACAGAAATTTTAATTAAGGACATAATCTGTGTAAGACCTCAATTATCTACTCTTGACTTCCATCGCTTTTCATTTTTTGAACATCCAGTGGTCCTGCCTTTGGTTTTATAATATATCTTCAAGATATCAAAATTTAGGACATAGCTACAAGTCATTATGACCATTTTAGTCTGAGTCAAAATCAAAAAATATGCTATGTATGTTTATTGGTGAGTCACTTTAAACTCACATGCTTCACAAACCCTGAATGTGACACTCAAATCTCAAACTTTTAGTGTTACCTTTACTTCTTTACTGAAACAATATATGTAAAGCGAGTAATTCAAGATGGCAGATGATGAAGATGTTAAGATCCCTACCGCCATTGTTACATTTTTTTTATCCTTGGTTCTCTTAACTCCTTTAGTTATGCCGTTCTCGTGGTGAAGAAAAGGAATTTTCAAATATTTGCATGTTGGTTTGGGTGTAGGAGAGTATTTAGTCACACAAGTTTATTTGTAATTACCAGTAAGTGTATGTGTAACTATATGCAGATTTTATCACTTTCCATGAAGTGATAAAATATCTTACAAATAAATCAATATTTCACTTTTAATTACATTAAATTTAATAGGTTGCTTTTCTTAGTTGTTTGTGTTTCCAGTGAGACTCATGACTGGTGAAAATGCTCTGTTTATTTGTTTCTAGCAATAAAATGAGCTTCAAATGTGCTTTACTACTTCACTTCCATTATTCTAAGAAGATAGAATAACTTTTCATTCATTAGGTCTTCTTACTAATGTCATAAATTTGATGTTTACTTCTCCTGAGTTTTATTATCCACTCAGATATGTCAAGAGTTCATTGGCAGTGCTTCTACATCCGTGCTAGGTAACTAGTTATTATGCTCGTATGTTTGAAACACTATCTTTTTATCTAATCTGTGTTCCCCTGGAGGCAAATTAAGCGCATCACTCCTTGACCAAATCTCCCTCGGTGATGGGGAAAAAACATTCACTCTCTTTATTACAACTTCTTCTCACTGAAAATAATTAATCATTAATCACCTCTTTCATCCTTTGTCTACCTGTGCAGTCTCCATAAACAATAGTTGTATGGCATTCAAGAACAAATATATCTATGTTTGAACCTCTCAACATGAATTATATTTTTTAAATCTCTTGTTTCTGCTGTCTTTCTCCCCACTCCCTCCAGTTGGTCTGCATGTTAAAATGCAATGCCCAACAGATGTACAAGCTGAAGCACCACAGCATAGTAAAAGAACAAGCTAATGAGGTCAGAGAATAAGATTTGATCTCTTGCTTTCAGAATTTCATGACACATAAATTCCATAATCTGTACATTTGAAATCTTATTCTCTTCTTTGAATCTAGCCTTTTTATTAACTCCTGACAAAAAAATGGGCCCTGAACAGACCTCTGTAGAACCCTACTTTCTGTCAAACTGAGATTTATCAAAATATTCCCTCTGCTTGGTGCTTTGCTTAGTTTTCGGGGAACTTTTTTTCCAGTAGCTGTGCACACAGCATATAATTCCAGCTTGACAATGCTTCCTAGTGAGATTTTCATTGAAAATAGCCTATGACTTTCCCCACACTTCTGTCCCCTTTGCTACTTAGCCTGATAAATAAAGAAATTCGGTTGCTTTAACTCAGTTTGTCTCTTGTCACTTTGCTACCCTTTCAAGGTTTTATAAATGGCTTGTTTAATTTGTTCCAGGAACTTTCTGGATACTGAAATGAGGCTGACAGCTCTATAACCTTCTGGCATTCTCTTTCCTTCTTTCAAACGTGAAAGACTATGTTTTGCCCTCTATTGGTCTGTGAGACAATATACCTACTCTCTGAGTTATGGGAAATAATCACTGATGATTTGGAGACTGCCTTCACTACCTCTCCAAATACTTGAGGAAGTCCTGATTATTAGGATACTTCCATCTTATTCAAATCTTGCTTAATGTCTTCTTCATAAATAGGTGAATGCTAGCTATAAATAGCCATTTAAATTCTATTTTCAGAGTGACAAGGATATATTATCAAGGAAGCAGAGACAGTCTTAGAAAGTTTTAAGGAGGATATAATTTAGAATTTTAGGAGTTAGTAGCTAAATTAAATTCTAATTCATAAAAGAGTTAGAAGCTTAGGTCATACAGAAGTTTTCTTAAAAAAAAAAAAAAGAGGAGAAAGAGGGAAAAGGAGGCAAGGGTTCATTCATCTGGGTTTTACTTGAAAGTTGCACAAGTTTACTTCAGTTCATTTATAGTTATTTTGTGTTCAATAATAGATTTAGAATATTGCTTCAATTGCTGAAGTTTCAGTAAAGACATACACAAGCTGTGATTTTTTTAGAATCACTTTGCACAATTCAGGCTAGGAAAACATTAGAGACTATTGTATCTCATTAATTGAGAATTAAAGAACATCTTGCAATTTTTATATCATTTTTATAGAATTAATTTCTGTAGGCTTTTTCCTAGCTTCATAATGATTTTAAATCTAACAGGATAAGATGCTTAATTTGAAATTCCAACTAACTGAAGGAATTTTGTGTTTTATTGGAGAAGAGAACAATTTAAAAGCAAGCAGGATTACACTGGAGAAAGTAATAGCCCCTAGCACGGTTGATAGTGTACTTGAGCATTTGGGTTTAAAGGACAGTTTTATATACTTCTACTAATGTATTACGTTCATATTTTATCTAGGATCCTGCTACTACCTAAATTTTAATGCAACAGAGACAAAACATATGTTGCAAATGTAAAGGAAATTATCTTGTATAAAGTTAAAAAGTTAAAAGCATAACAAAGAGCAAATTAGAGATCCTATTCAAACTACAATATATTTTAAAAATCATGATAGAACCGTGATGGTATTCTTTAAGTACAGAGTTATTTTTTGCAAGTTACCTTTTGGAGGAAATATTGATTATAATGAAAGTGTCTATAAAGAGTGTTTAAATTGTATTTTCTTTGAGGAGTGTCTCTTCTCTCTTCCTTCCTTGTATTATCAACCGGAATCACAGAGCTTCTCCTTTAGCAGTATGTATTGAAATACAATACAGTGCATAGACAACAACTGTGAACCTTCCTTCATCTCGCATTTACATACACATCGAAAACACGATTCACACGACTAACCCAGGTTTGACTCAATACTTCTAATGCAAGTATGTTATAGGCCAGTCATAGTCCTCTGTACATTGAACCTTTTAAGAACATTTTGGAGATGATAGTAATTTAGGCATCTGAATGCAAATGACTAATGCATTTTCTGCATTTGTCTTAATTACAACTAGAAAGCTTATGTCCTACAGAATATATCAAAGCCTAGCGGAAGAAATCTAAGCTTAGAACATAGGGCTTGCAGATTGTAGACCAGAGACCTATTATTAAGTAATATTAACATTTCTGTAAATTTGATATTACTTATTAATCATATGCTTCACATTCCAACCTAAAGGCGAAGTGATTAATTATCACAAATGGGACTTCCTAAGGTTACTTCAGGTAGGGCTGAGATCAGAATAAAAGATTCCTGGTATAACACAGCCTAGTTTTCTGATTTTTGCTAAGATTTTTTTTTTTTAAGCAGATTCCAGTTTGAGATAGAACTTGCAGTCTGCCTTTGAAATTCATCAACCTTATTTGATTCCCTCCTGACTTGGATCAGCTACTTGATCTAAAGCTGAGATAGGTCTTTTGTAAAATATTTGAATGTGTTCTGATGATAGAACTTTACGAAACCATGGAACTTTATGAAACCATTAAACTTGGTAGAATTTTTGTTTCATAGAGAGTTTCATTTATCTGTAGAATTGCAATGATCTTCGACTACATAAAATATGAATGAAAATTGTCGTACCATGCAAATTAAGTGCATTTGTGTGTTTTTCATGTGAAATTTTGTACATAAAGAGCCTAAAGACTTGGAACTAATTGGGAGTTTCAGCGCATTTGTATTGATGCTTTACACTTCATAACCAAAAATATATCAGTTAAATTAGTTCCCATCTTTTGTTCAATCCTTTAGAAGAAAAACAGGGGAGAATAGATTGTTAAAAACAACCGAATGTGTTGCTTCAGGTATCTGTAGTAGTAGTAGTATTATATTTGTAGGTGAATATCTGGTTAGCCGAGGCCACACAGGGACTATTGATGTATCCAGCAGTCATGTTTCCATCCTATACATGTGACTACATCCCAGCTACAGGAAAAAGGTGATGTACAATGTATACAATTCTGTGTTTGGGAAAATAATGAAATACATGGTATTTCATTTGGGAATTCATTAACTTGGGAAATTAATGAAATACATGGTAGTTCCTGCTCTGTCCAAATTTATGGATGTCCATGTCCGAAACACTGAGCAATGGAGTGCAGCCTATCGTCCTCCTGACAGGGGGTCAAGGTGCAATAAAGTTATGGCTGCTGGATATGAGGGCTGGAAGATATGCCATGAAGCATTGCTGGTTGATAGTGCAGACGCTACCAAGGTGTTGGCCTGGTTCAATAATGCTTATTCTGGGGAAAGCGACCTACTGGTGTGCATTGGGATTGATACTGTCACTGAATTCTCTTTAGCTTTAGACCTGTCCAATCCTTCATTGGAACAGTAGGAAACCTAGGAAGTCATTGTCTGGCCCTAGATGTGAACTTTTATCAAAGCTCCCTCCTCCATGATTGTTTTGTCATACAATGTGTTTACTCGAGGTCTTAGCCTAATGGTGTTTTTAGCATGAATATACAAATTATGAATACACAAAGTATACCTGTATGATGCTCTAGTATCTAAAGAAATCCTTGGGAATGTTTTGGACTTTTGTGCTTACAAACCTATCAATACATTTGCAAGAGTGAGATCATAATGATAGGTAGCAATGTTTTCTTAATCCCTGAAGCACAAGTATACCATCATTTGATACATAAATATGCATACAATTGCCAACAACAACTGAATACATCAAGTTATTTTGTAGTCACACAATACAGTTTAATAGGAAAAAAATTAATTACTCTGTTCAGCACAGCTGAGAACTGAATTCAGTCCAATATGAGATAGCATTGTATAAATAGCTTCCAAACAGCTCTAACCTAAAAGTGTCTCATGTCGCCTAAATTACCAGATCCTGATTCTATTAAAATGAATAACACAATAGCTGTAAATACATTTAGATTCTTTTTTTTTTCTCTTTTTTTTTTTAATTCCTTAGAAGAAGCAGATGGGAAAATGTGATAGTTAAAACTAATTTAAGATGCCAAGATTTTGTTTCCATTTTACTCTATTTTTACTCTGCATTTTTTTTATTAAGCAATCAATGAAGGATACAGCCAATATGTTGTTTCTGTAAAAATAAAAATCTCATCTGTACAATAATTAGAATATGGCTAGATGTTCCAGATGGTACACAGGCAAAAGAAGACTAGCTTTATACCAGATGGTATTATGACCATACATAAAGCAACCGGATAATCATTTTAATATTGTGACATGTCATATTATATGAATAAATATTGTGTTTTTTCTGAGAAAAAGGTAAAATCATCAGTAAGTTGAACAGCTCAAGGCAGATGTGGCACTTACCCAGGAATTATAGTCTTCAAGGAAAGGAAATATCGAATAGGAACTTAGAGGACTTCTTTCTTTAATTCACTCCCCTGTAGAAAAAAGAGGAAATTCTAATTTGCCTAAATAATCCTTTGCAGAATTAATCTAAACATAGGCAACATAAAGTAATTTTGAATGCTTTGTATTGTAAGTAAAGAATAAGAATTTCTGTTCTTCCTCAGAATATAGTGCTAATTAAAAATCAAAGTTGACTAAACATATATATTCTGATTTTTTTTCAAAATAAAATAGATATATAGACAAAATTTTCTATTTATTTGCAGTGTCACACTGAAAATGATTAAGAAATAAGAAATAAGAAATAATTTTTGGCAGAGCGTGACAGTTCCTATGCAATCATACAAGACAACTTCAAATTTCCACAAGTAAAGCTTTCCATCTGTTGTTTATACTAATAAAATATTCAACATCCTACATAAATTTTGAATTGTGAATTCTTGCACCAAACTAGAAAAAAAAAAGAAAAAGCATTCACACAACAAAGAATTCCTAGAGATAATGAAAACACTACATTTTCTTTTTTTCAACAGCACACAACTATTTTGCAAAAATCCAATGTTATGTTATGTCATAAAGTTCATCTTACCAAAGATAATTTATCTTTAGTTTTGCTCTACAGATATTTCAATTTTTCAAGAGGGTTTGGATCTTGAGAAACAAGAGAGAATGTCATAAAGGAACAGAACCAAGAAAGAACATTTTTCTTTCTCCCTGTAGATCTAGTGGAAAGATAGATGCTTCTGCCAAGGTGTCTCCTATTTAATTTAGACTGACATTATGCTGTTAGGATATGCGAAATGCATGTTCTGTAACACTGAAGACGTAAGCCTTTATAACTCTCGAGTTTATGTCCCAGATAGTACTCAGAGCTTATACTGGTGAGTTGGGCAGAGAAAGTGTTGATCTCCAGTAGCAGATTTTGGGATATAATCCAGGCTCCTTCTAAATAAAAGTTGCAGACCTAGTCCTTGCAGTGCAGTGGGGGCCTGACTGGGAGATATTTTCACCAATTATCTTTTCACCTAATTATCTTTTTCCTAGTTGCTAGGTTGTACAGATGTATTCAGCAACAGTTTCTCATGCTGACTTGGATAACACGGATTTATTATTGACAAATATCAATAATATTGATCTTTGGAGAAACATCTTAAACGAATATACAACACTAAAATCAAGGAACAGAATTTTGTTTTCATAATGTTTTTCTCAGGCACGTAGTTCCTGGGCTGAGACCAACTGTATGAGGTTCAACAAGACCAAGTGCCAGGTCCTGCACTTTGGTCACAACAACCCCATGCAGCACTACAGGCCTGGGGCAGAGTGGCTGGAGAGCTGCATGGCAGAAAAGGCTCTGAGGGTGTTGGTCGACAGCCAGCTGAACATGAGCCATGAGTGTGCCCAGGTGGCCAAGAAGGCCAATGGCCGCCTGGCTTGTATCAGGAACAGTGTAGCCAGCAGGACTAGGGAAGTGATCGTCCCTCTGCACTTGGCGCTGATGAGGCCGCACCTCAAATACTGTACTCAGTTTTGGGCCCCTCACTACAAGGAAGACAAGGAGGTGCTGCAGGATGTCCAAAGAAGGGCAAGGAAGCTGGTGAAGGGGTTGGAGCACAGACCTTGCAAGGAACAGCTGAGAGATCTGGAGTTCTTTAGTCTGGAGAAGAGGAGGCTGAGGGGAGCCCTCATTGCTCTCTGCAACAACCTGAAAGGAGGTTTTAGTGAGGTGAGGGTTGATCTCTTCTCCAGAATAACTACTGATAGGGCAAGAGGAAATGGCCTCAAGTTGCACCAGGGGAGGTTCAGATTAAATATTGTGATGAATTTCTAATAGAAAGAGTGGTGAAGCATTGGAACAGGCTGCCCAGGGAGGTGGTGGAGTCATGGTTCCCTGATAGTGTTCAAGAAATGCGTAGGCGAGGCACCTAGAGATATGGTTTAGCAGGTATCGTGTTGAAGGGTTTACGATTAGACTCAATGATCTTGAAGGCCTTTTCCAACCATAATAATGTTATGATTTTATGATTCTATGATTCTATCCATTGCCTTTATGGTTGCATCTGCTATGATTTTTAGCAATTAAAGCATTTGCGCAGATGTTATTACTTCCAGTAATTGTTACATGTTTTTGTTCTGCCAAAGCTAGAAGATGAGCTTCACATAAGTGTCAAAATTGTTCAGTCTGGCTTTTAGTCTTAGCTATTTTATGCTGATTTTACATTCATATAGGTAATGTCAAGGATATCTGGTATTTTCTGAAGCAGTTATAGAAGTCTGAATTCACCAAAACCAACCTCAGTAAATGTCTCTTACTAGCAATGTTCCATTTGCACAGCGTTAACAACTTTGTAATTTTGACTGCAGCTGTTTATTAATAGTAAATTTTAACTGTTAACTAGTATGAATGACACATTTGTTAAGAGATCATAACAAATCACATCTATCTGTTATCATACTGGGGGACTTGGAACAGTGACTTGTCAGCAGAAGTGCTTGCAATTTACATAGGCATGTAAATTGCAATGAACACTGTTGATGTTTTAGATGAGGGAGGAGTTCCAGGCTGAAACTAAAATGTAATAGAAACCTCATGGTTTATACTAGAAACAATGTTTTAAAATGACCTGAAGAAAGCAGTATGTATGTCCCGAAGAAAACAGCAACTCTATGGCAGTGATAAAGGCAGATAGGAGATTATGATAGGAAATTATGAACACACTTTTTTTTTTCCTCCTGTATTCATACCAGTCTCTAGAATAGTGCTCTGATTTACTTTGCTTGCATTCTATCACCTTGCATATCTAGAGAAGGAAAAACACATGTTTTATGTAGTTGTATAAGCAAAAAATTGCCAGCCTTGAAAACTGTAGCTACACCTTGTTGAGACTTCCTGTATCCTTGCTTCTGCCAAATTTCTTTTGATTACAATAGCAACTTCTTTGAAAGCAATGACAGTATTGTGCATTTGTACCCTGCCTCCCTTTACTTCTAGTAAACTCTCAAGAGCAACGGTCTAAATCTTGAATATAAATTCTTTATTCTTTATTTCAGACTGAAATAAAACTTCAAGTGTGTTTGTGTATGTACAACTTAACTCAATGCTAGTAATTCACTTAATTTCCTGGATGAACCTGACTAGAAAGGACTATAGGCAATGCAGGCCTAATAGAGAAAAGATGTGATTTGTCAGTAAAGGATGAGAATTAAAGATTAGATGTAAAATGGAGGTATTTAACAAGAGTTCTACAAAAGGAGCACAATAATGATTTACAAAAAGAAGCATTTAAAGATTCCTTAGAATTAGATTTAGCTAATCTCTAGAGAATGACTTACAAACTAACATCTGGTATTGGTATGTGACAAAATCACCAATCTGGATATTGCCTAGAGTCCTTTATCTCTGGAGTCATAGGTCAGTTGTCAGTCTTTATCATAAAAAAATGCACTTGAAATTTAACACAGGATATGTGCAAAGCCAAAACTGGAGTCACACGAGAGAGCTATGTTTTATAATGATGTTATGAAAAATGCCCATCCCATGCTTCAGTTGTCCTTGTGATCTCTCCAACAATGCCAAAATGGATGGCTTTTATCCCCCTCTAAATGAAAATATTGTACATCAGAGATTATAACCATATGATACCTTTACTCTACAAAGTAATCAACACCACCCCCACCACCTGCCTCAGTGAACTTTGTGAAGGCAAACACAGCTGGGCTTTTGTGGCCCAAGATGAAAGAAGCTAGTTTCCAAACTGCAGAACTCACCCTGAGGAAAGAAAGATGTGCGTGTGCATGCGAATGTTTAGCAGACAATTTAGGACTCTCTTGATTGCTAACCGACAGTGTATCACCAGTGCCAGTTTAAGAATAGCAAGTGTAATGTACAGCTAGCATGAGATAATCAGTCAGCAGCTTACTGTAATAAGTGAAGTGTGGTCTCAGTGTGTTGTAAGATGGGAACTGTATTAGTCTATTGTAAAGGGGACAATAGAGTATAAGCCAGTGAGATTTTTTTTTTCCTGCTCTTGTGGAAGTTTGACTTCCACATTTTTTCTCTCATTCAAAAATTAGACTAAAAGTAAAACATTTCAGTTGTTCACAAATGACTCAGTTATAATAATAACTAGACAAAAAGTCCAAAAAACCCCTTAGAATAAGCTTGGCATCTTCTTTTAAAGGATTGTGAATTTTGAGACTTATCAGATTGTTTTTTTTTTTCCTTCCTGAATAGTTTTTGTTTCAACAAACTGATGTTTTCTTATCAAACAGTAAGGTCAAAATGATACAGAATTAGGAAAAGTAAAATTATTGCGAAAAATTATTTACCAAATGTCATTAGATAGATAAACTCAATTTCTTTTTAAAAGCAGTAACTTAATCATTTCTAAAGAGTACTTTTAGAAGCCAGGCTTCTGTATTTCCCTATCAGTTCAAGTTGCCTAATGCTCCCCAAGAATATTTCATATTGAACATAATGAAATGTTTATTTTGAAAAAACAAACAAACAAACAAAAGCCAACTAAATGAACTGTTTGATTACCAAAAGGTGATCATTAGAATTCAAAAACTCTTTTTTTCACCAATGCTTCCTCTTTATGGTCAGTTAGAAACAACAGTAGTGATGTTTTTTACAATTTCTGAAAATTAGTGTTCTTGATGATTCTTCTAAGCAGTGCATTTTGAGGTGCTTTTAATATTCTTGAAAGTTTTACCCCCCAAAATTTTGCTGGAGCAGTGGATGAGTAGTTAACATTTAGAAAAAAATCCCTCCAACTTTATGCAATTTGAATGAATTATGTAGTTTAGAAATAATCATTCTCTTTTTCAGTTACAGATCCTGAGTATAGCACAAAAAGAAAGGATTATCTAACAAAGAAAGGTAAGATAAATGTGAAGGACAGTGTGTTCCAGGCAGAATGCCTCTGTTAAAGGCATTTTGATTACAGAGCTTGCATAGACACATTCATTAGAAAAGAAGGCAGTAGACTGTCCTTCCTAAAATATCAATGACACAATAACATTGATTTTTGTTTACAGTCAAATAAGTTGTACGCTTTAACAGGTCTGTTAGTGAGGACAGGTGCACCAGGGTAAACAATATTTGATTTTCATTGAGAAGCCATTGCATGCTATACTCAAAAGTAAATGAGAGAGGAAAAAATCCTGCAAATACTCCACAACCACCACAATACCTTAGACAAATATCTTGGGGTCTCAGTCTATTAAACTAGGGTAGTTTTTGGGATGCCCTAGGAATGGCTGGAAGTATAGTATGTTACAGACTCAAGTATATCTGTTCTTGAAAGTAGCTTCTGGTTACCCCCAGTATTTTCAGCAAGAGTATGTAGTTCAGAGGTCTTTCAGTGTAGAGCAGTAGTTTCATGAGGACAACTTGCAAGATCTGGTTATCCTGCAACTTGAGTACTCACTGAATTAGAGGGCATACTCCCTCTTCTTGCTGTTTGAAGAATGTTCAGAAGGTTGGTTTTGAAAGAACACAGGAAACCTGAATTTCTCTGTATAAAAGTAATGTAAGTGACCTTTGTGAATTATTGTTTTGCTATGAATGAATTAAATACAGCAAGAATTTTGTGAGATTGTATGTAGGTAAGGGTGGGAGGGAGGTGGATTTAATTACTTGATTTTAAGATGTAAGCAAATTATTCATAGATTTCTTAGTAGCTGCTATAATCAAAGGTATAGACAGCTGCGTGCACTCCCAGGAAACACTAATTTTCCCACTTTTCTTGGAACTTAAAAAACTTGAAGAGGAATGTTGGTAGGCCATGCACTCTTGGTAAATTTTCATTGTTCCAGCCAGCATCCAGTATGTGGATGCAAAACTGAACTAGTGAATATATTTAATTTTGAATGTGCATTTAACTGTTTTTGCCCTCCAAGCAAAGTCCTAGAGATTTTATCTGAAAAGCAGGTGAAGATTAAATTCCAGCTTCTTTAACAAAATAGTAGCTATTGCTCTTTCTTTGCTGCTTAAGTTCATTGAGAGTTGAACTGAGAGCTGGAGAGATTCTTAGATGAGTGAATCATAAGTAGAACAGACAAGAAATATTGCAACAACATGGTCCTATGAAAATCAATATATATAGCAGAAACATGTCCTAGAGTTATATACTACATATAAGAACTTTATATAGCCAATGGTGTTCTTAATCTGATAATGCTATACTGGGTTTTCCTATCCCAACCATTTTGCGTTGCAGTGACTTTTGTACTGTCCTTGCTCTGTGTGAGTGCAGAGAAAAGGAAACAAATTTTAAAACCTTGATATATATAAGTGTGTGTGTGTGTATATATAGATATACATATATAAAAGATAAGCAAACTTTTTCTTTCCTAAGCGGGGAAAACAGTTCAATAATGGAGAAATGTACACAGAAGGCTTGTTTTGTTTATATCATTTGGACAGCTGAAAGATTGTTTTATCTGCTGGAAGTCTTTTCACACATGACCAATACAGGAAAACTCATTAAAATTCACCTTGTCATTGAATTATGTAAAAAGAAACTAGTATTTGTTAAAAAATAAAAAAGAGAAGCTATTCCAGTACCAACATAAAATCAATTGATTTCACTGAGAATTAGTTCTGAGGATACACAAGCCTCTAACTGCTTCAGCCTCAAGAGTAGCAGAGCAGTCAGCAACATCTTTGCCTGCTATTTTTGACAAAGGGAAAATATTAAGGGTTTCAACAGGCAACAAAAAGAGTTTGTTGACTGCTTTTCTTTCTTGACAAGAATCCACACTCAGTGCAGGAAGGAAGATTTTATCTAACTAGAGCAAGTCTTTGAAGAGAAGAAGTACAGATCCTCTGTTTCCTGCCATGTTCAGCATCTTTTAGGTTAACAAACTACATTTTTTTCCAGACACTGAACTGGTAGATGAGGTAGCAGAAAAGGTGGAAGAACTGTTTTTACACTGTTGACTCCTTTTCAAAAAACACTTAATACATGAGCTTGCCTATTGCATCCCACTACATTTAATTTAATACTGCCATATGCAGTGAGAGAGCTGGGAGAGAAACTGCTTGTATCAGGTAAAAAGTACTGCTTTCCATCTCCATCCTTCTGCTGGTAACCAAGTGTTACTGCATTGGCACCACTTGCTGAACTTGGCTTGCACTTGGTAGGCAGCTTGTTCTCAGGCCCTCACCAAGGTCTCATTTCCATGGAGATCAGGAGCAATCCTATCTGTCCAGATAACTGCATGGCTGCCTCTTGGGCCAATTATTTAAAAATGCTTTTAGCAGTTCACCCCTACATAATAGCAGCTGGGGTTTATCATGAAGTATGTACCAAATATGAGATGCAGGCTGCTTTGTACACTCATATTGCCTTGATCATTATTTTGATGGTCGTCTCTTAGGGCTTCAAAATCCATGATTATTTACACTGAGGTGGATCCAGAATGAGTTCACTGAGATGCATTAGGCATGTGTTGCTGAAATTCATGGAAAAAATATCTGAAAGTTTGAAATAAAATGCACTAGCAACAAATATCTGCATATATTTGGTTAGGTGAACCATTGCATGTGTTGTTATTAGCTGTTTCTTTCCATTCTTTGGAGAGCATGTAGTGCATAATGAGGTGCAGAGGGAAGACATGGCAACTATTCTTGAGGGATTTATGTAAATAAGAGGTATTTGTACTTCCCTCAGCAATATCAAATTCCTGGGCAAAATGCTTGAAAAAAAAAGGAAGAAATCCTGGGAAATGGTGCATAAAATGTGCATGAATCAGGTCCTAACTCTGTAATCTAACTCTCAGGGAACAATTAAGGCATTACAAAGTCTCAAGGCATTTCTCTGTCATTTTTACTGGGACAATTGGAAAACAAAAAAAAAGAAAAAAAAAACTAATGGAAATCTTAATTAAACATACCTAATTATGAAAATTTCAAGGAACAGAAATGCAGAAATAGAGAGCTTCCTAGCACTAATAACAGTGCTTATAAAACACCATAAACAATGCTGGGAGCTGGGGACGACCGCTGTTGGAATCCTTCTCCAATCTCCTATACGGAAAGGAAGCATGAGTTAAAACTCACCATTACAGTTTTTTCAGGAGGATTTTATTAGGAGGTGAATGCCCTTGCTTATACAGGAATCAAACACAATATGCCTCTTTTAATTGCAGAAATCAAGAAGTGCGATTATACAGAGTGTGTGCACATACATATTTGCAAGAATCAAATAAGCAGCAAATTACAGTATTACCTTACTACTTAGAGTAAGAACCTGCCTCAGCTATAATCATAACCTCAAGAGTTCAGAAAGGTTTTGTTCTTAACTCATCTGCATAATCTAGAAGGTATTGAGTCTGCAGCCACGAGGTCCTGAGAGAGAACGCATAGCATGCGGTCTAGGAATATTGAAGGAGATGTAGGATGTCAGCTGGAGGATATGAACTGAGTGGGCAGGGACTAAGCCAGAGGAGCCGTTTATAGCAGCACAAAGCAAAGGGTGGAAGGAGGGGACATAAAAATGGCTTCAAAAGTGAGGAAAAAAAAAGTAGAAGGGCGTGACCTGGGGAACAGCAAGGGTGTCCTGGCGGACAGGGGCTGTTTGCAGCGGTGAACAACCAGGACGGTCATTGGCCAGCCAGACCCAGCTGCTGTGTGGTTAGTTGGGGGCAAAATGTGTCTCTGGTTTGTTTTTTTTTCTGGCGAAGATAAGTTGATAAAGAAAAAGGTTGCTAAGCATATCCTAATTAATGCTACAAAGCACGGATGCATCGTGCCTTTGGGAAAAAAAAGGGGAAAAAAGAGCTATTAAAATGGTATCTGCATTGGCAGTACTCTGTTCATGCAGATAATGTAATTTCGCTACGGTGCTCCTTCCTTACTTCATGAACATCCAGAATT